>LOJH01045299.1:0-10895 GCA_001685095.1 Ellobius talpinus
CACCGCCGCCGCCGCCACCGCCTCCTCCACCGGAGGTCTTTCCACAACCAACGGGAGGACAGGGAGTGGGCTGCTTTTTCTGGTGAGACATCTTGTTTAAGGAGAAGGGGAACCCTGGAGGAAGTGCAGAAGAGCATCATTAGAGCAGCAGCGAGAGGATGCTGCGAAGGAAGCAGCCGCCACATGGCAGCATCCTTCTGACTCCCAGCAGCATGTGGACCAGGCTTCTAGGACTCCCTCCATTCAGGGGCTGCAGAGTTCTTGCTAGGACAAAGGCCCCTTTAGTGGTGCCTCCCTTCTCCCTCAACTTTGCCTGACTTCTGTGTGACTTGAAGGGCAGAGCACCGACATTCCTGTCTGCTTCTTATCCTCCATGAAGGAACACTCCATCTCTTAGGGTGCTCCCAAGTCCCAGTCCTGATTCTAAGTCCAATAGAAAATAAATCTCCACTAGCACAACAAGAAAAGATTTGTTGGGACATTAGGACTCATTTTCTACAAAAGCCCTTAGTTCAAAATCTTGATCTATCCTACTGAGTGAGGATGTGCTCCAAGGCCAATTATTAGACAAGGAAGCTCTCCTGTGGTCCTGCCTGCAAAAAGAGACAAGGGTACTAAACCATGTGGACCAGCACATCTGACCGGAAGACAGCAGGCATCTTTTTGAGGATAGGCAGAAGTCTAAGTTTGGTGGAGAATTGCAGCTAGTAGGAGCTTGCAGCCCAGCATCTCACAGGTCATTTACGGCTCAGAACAGCTCCTGCACTATGTCCCATCAGCATCATTCTATGGCTCATCCTCCCCACTCTCTGAGAGGCTCAGCCTCTCCTGACAGGTTCACGAGGTTCATCCAGTCCATGGCAGGATGCCTTGGGAACCGACTGCAGAGCCCTCCTGTGTTCTAGCCCTCAGCCCTTCTGGTGCCAGAGAGGTAGGAGGCAGTCAGAAGACCAGAAATATCACCTGCCCAACAGCAGCTTACCGCCCTCCCAGTGCTTTCCTAAATCCCTTCTCAATTTGAATGTAGTAGCTTCTAAAGGGGGAGAAGGGTCCTGTCCCTTAACCTCTGCAAGCTGAGCAAGGCCAGCAGGAGTGATCAGAGAGCCAGGAGAGCCCACACTTACCCAAAGCACCAGGGGAGCTGAGTGAGGGGAGGAGGTGATGGTGATGTGAGGAGCATCTGAGCCCCAGAGGTTTTATACTCTTTTGTCTGCTCTGACTCATCTATTGATCAAGCACCTCCTCGAGTCTGGCCCTAGATACGTGACTAGTAACTCTTGGCCCCACCTCCTTGTGATTGCAAGCGAAGGATTGACCCATTCATGAAGATTTGGAATTCTTGGGATAGGGATAGGCGTTTAGTGCATGACTGGCCACTTCTCTGATGTAACTGTAAGCAGGTTGGTCATTGGAGACTGTCAGCCAGAGTGGATGGCAGAAATTGTTTTCAAAACGTCTGATACGGGTTGCATACTTTAACCAGAGGATGATACTGGGGGAATAGGTTCCAGACTTGTGAAGCAGCTAAAGGGAATCTGGAGATCTCAGACATTAGTCCAAGGAGTAGTATCTTTCAAATTTTGCTGTTTGATTCCTGGTTTTCATTACTTTGGAAGTACTCAAAACTTTAGAATCCAACTCTCTTTTTGCCACAATTTCTCTACTTTGGTGCCATGAGTTCTTTGTTGGGGTATTTCCATCCTGCCTATTGGTTGTGAGGGTTTATGAGTCTCCAGCTCCCAGTTCTGGATGGTACACCACGGACAGCATTGTAACTAACCAGCTCTAGGTTACTTTGAGTTGTTCCTAGTGATAGCAGGTATTTTGGTCGATATTGACTTTGCTTGTAGAGGTGAAAACTAGCAAGATAGACCCTGGGGTCCTTTCCACCATGGCCTTTTGTCTCAGATGTCCTGTGATGACGCATTGTGACTCAGGCCTCTGAGGGGCAGCCATAGAATGGAATGGACTTGAGTTTGGTGACTGGGTTTGGGTCTTTTCTTTACTGCTTTCATCTGTGTTACCATGGGCAAAGTCACAGTAGCTCATGCAATCCCTCCATGGGGGTGTACAGTAGCTGTTGATTGCTGAGTGTTCAGGCTTTCTGTTACTCACTTGCTTTGTCTACCAAACGGGAATCCTAATATCTATTTCATAGGAGCGGGAAGAAAGGAATAGTTACAAAGGGTAAATGTGTTATGTACTGCATGATGCTGCTATTTCTGCCATTTTCTGACAGGACAGCACATTCTCACTTCAAGTCAAGCCTGCCCTTGGATGCTACTGGCAAGAAGGAGTGTGCCGTCAGCTCAACTGTTCTTCTATGAGATTGACTCAAATCTTCCCTGAAGACCCTAGAGCCAAGAGCAGCCCCTTTGTGTATGAAGAACAAAGTGTTTCCCCTTCTTTCATAATTGGAACTCAGTTGCTATTAAGATACCACAGCTGAACCTTGCTCCACCCAGCTCTGTTGAAATGACAATTCTAATCAGAAATTGACTTAATTATGGGGGAGCATTAATGATCCAAATGATCCTGATTAGACTTTGGCTTTTAGAAACTTGTGGTACTTGTTTCATCTGGACACTGTGAACTCAGATGAACCAAGGAGAATCCTGGGTGTTTCTGTCCTTAGAGGATACACTAGATAGAAGCCAGGAGCTGTTTGAGAAGGCAAGTTTCTCAGCTCGAAGCTAGCACTATGGTGCCTTTGGAGGGAAAGAGCATCTTCTTTTGATAGTGGTTGCCACTGGCATAAAAGAGTCATTTTGTTTAGTCAGGATACATGGGAACAAGTGGCTCTTAGCACTGCTCTGTGGACCACATTGGCCCATTACTGTGTCCTCGCCAGTCTATAGGAAAAGTCTAAGTTACCGTGCGGTCAGTGGGGCATTTAGGGAAAGAGAAGTCTGTAATTCTGTAATTCAGAAATGATGGATTTCATTCCTCTTTGCTGTTTAAGTGTCATTGTTTATAAAATAATATTATATATTTTATTCTCCTTTATGGCTGAAAAAAATTCCACTGTGCATGTATACCACATTTTCTTATCTAGCCAACACCTATGCTGGTTCCATAACTTGGCTGTTGTGATGCAATAAACACAGGTACACGGGCAATGCTAGAGTAAGTTGACTTGTTTCTTTTGGGTGTACACCCAGAAGTGGTATAGCTGAATCGTATGCAGGTTGTATTTTCCATACTCTGAGGAATCTCCACATTGATTTCTGTAGTAGCTGAACTTATTTACATTCTCATCAGCATTATTAGTATTCTCAATCCCGTCAAATTCTTACCGCTTTGTTTGTCTGTTTCCTTCTCTCTTGTTGGAAGCCACTCTGGCTGGAGTGACATGGAGTCTCCACGCAGCTTTGGTTTGCATATCCCTGATGGCTAAAATGTCAAATTTTTTGGCCATTTGAAAGTGCCTGTTTTGTTCTTTTGCACATTTACTTATTAGATCATCTGTTCTTTTTGATGTTCAACTTTTAAAATTCTTTATATATTCTGTATCTTGGTTGCCCACTAGGTGAGTGGCCCCCATTTTTCAGGCTGTCTCTTTATTCTCTTGTTTCCTATGTACTGCAAAACCTTTTGCATTTCTTGCAATCACATTTGTTAATTTTTTTATGTAATTACTTTGTCTATTGGGGTCTTTCTGGAAGTCATTGCCGGTGTTCTATCCTGAAGTGTTTTCCCTTAGTAGTCTCAAAGTTCTGGGTCTTAAGTTACAGGTTTAGTTTCGGTTTGTGTTGGTTTTTGTACAGAGTGGGAGCCAGAAACGCAGTTTCAGCCCTTTATACAGTCCCAAAGGTTTTGAGGGCCACAGTATTTCTAAATGGGATTTTAAACCTTGGAAAACACAAGTATAATTCACTCCAAACAGCTAACAATTCAAAATGTCTAAAAGTTTAATTTTAGTTGACACCCAGTTTCTGTATTTTCATGGATTATAGTGTGATAATTTTTCCATTTTTACTTGACAGTTTCATGCTCTTCACAACCAAATTTAGTCATCTTCATCCTCATTCCCCTCTCACTCCCTTCTTCTCCCATTGACCTTTCCTTTTCTTAAGAGTTACCTTTCATTTTCACGTCTTTTTTGTGTGTGATCCACTGAGATGAATTTTTTGAGTTTTAATATACTTTATTACTTTACTATATTCAAATATTAACCCATAACAAGTAATAAATATAAAAATATAACAGAGACATTTTACATTCTTTTTCCCATACTTAGGCTCTGAAACCAACATGCTTCATGCGGAAAGCACATCTGAATCAGGATCAGCCACGTGTCACGTGGTGTCACTGTTGAGGCACTCATAATAACACCTGTTGCTTCAGTGTCAACAGACCTTGATGGAAACACACTGGACTGGGGTGTAATGGGCTACCTATTTGATACCATAATCAATGATTTCTCCAAATGAAATGGCTTCTAGTGGCAACTGAATAAAACTAAATCAAAAGAATAATTTAAAAAATCTACTCATGTCTCAAAGCTCTCTTCAAATATATTACTTATTAAGCTTGTTGTGATGGAGCTGTACCTTTAATCCCAGCACTTGTGAAGCATGTATGTATGTGAGTTTGAGGCCATACTGGATTGCACAGTGAGTTTCAGGCTAGCCAAAAACGTACAATAACATTAGAAAGTATTGTTATTTATTATTTTGAAATGTATTCTTTGAGAATTTAATGCATATATACAATGTGTTTTGGTCATGTCCAACTTCCTCCCTCTCTGCATTTTCCCCACAACCTCTCCAAACTCCTTCTCAATTTCCTACCATCCCCCTCAATAACTTCTGATTCCAGCTGGGCCTCCCATGCTCCAAAGGATGGCTCTACACCCATGAGTGTGATAATTTATTACATGTGAAATGATGAGAACAAAATATTTAACATTTTATTGTTCTGGGAACTTTGAGCTCCTTATAGTTATTTTGAGATATAGCATATTATTGTAAATGGTAATCGCCCTACAGTGACAAGGCACATAGGAATTTATTCTTCTTATTCACTATGTTTTGGTACCCACCATGCATCCTCCAGCTGCTCTGTTTGCCTTCCCTTCCTAGCACGTCCTAACCACTGTGCTATTCTCATTTATGAGGTAAATTTGAGACTCTAATTCTGTGTTACTTGGTACAGGCAGCACCAGTGTACAGGACATTATGTTAAACACCAGGGAGATCCAGAAGGTCAGTGTCTTTTGTGGAGTTAGGGAAGGGGGCAGGAGAGAATAATGCTCTGTGATTGCTTTTGTCACCCTATATCATTTAGTAAGGAAAACCCCTCCTAAGTAGTATATCCACTCTGTCAACAGGCAGACCATGTAGGGGACAGGGCCTTACAGTGGCACCAGCTCTTAGCTCGTAACTAATTTTGCCTGTAAGTGTTTTATAGAAACCTGTTGTGTAATCTCCTGCACCAAGAATGCTCCTACTGAGATATCTGTATAAAAAACTGATTACCACTTCGTGTCATATCAGTCGGGAAATGATAGGCTTCTGTCGACTTACGACAAATGCATATTTGAGGTTTTGTAAGACTTGGCATATCAAATTTTTGAGATTTTTAGTCTTTGAACACTGAACCCTGAAATGCACACTCACTAGCATGTATGACCTGTGCAACATGATCGATTCGGCCATGGTATCTGACCCCACCTGTACTTGTATTTGTAAAGGGGGATGAAGCCTTAAATAAGAGATTCTGAGTGTTAGTTGGTATTTGATGAGTCTTGCTGGAACTGAGGACTCTCAAGACTTTCAGATAGTTAGGAGTGAGATGGTTCAGTTGCAGGTCTTGTACACAATCACGAATAAGATCTTAGAGAAATCTCAGCCTCTGATTCATAAACCACAAATGTTGAAGATTCCTTCCTGCTAGGCTTAGCTTATCTCTGCTGGAGCCCCCGACTTCTGCAGGTATCTTCTTCCTAGCAGGTGGAGAGGAGGGAGAAAGACAGTGTAAGAATGTTTAGTACTGTGATGTAAAATCAGGCGGTGTTTACAAGCTCTGTTGGAAAAGACATAGGGAAGGAAGGTTCTGGAATATCTGAGAAGGCTGCTTCTCTGACGGGAGACACAAGGCCCCTGGCTCTTAGGGCTCAAGACTGAGGCAAAGATTATGTCCCTTGATTTTGGGGAGCTTTGGTCTACTATAAGATTGCTTATCACAACTTTTAAGCAAGAGTCACACACCTGTGTCCTCATGACTGAACTCCGGCTGCTTCTCTAATTGAAGTTCAAACCAGAACAAATGGTTGGTGAAGAATAAAATGCACACAGGGTGAAAGTGTGGGAGCTCAGCATCACAGGAGCAGAGGTTTGGAGACTTTTTCCATTTTCATGGTTAAGGAGCAGTTTTCATGTCTGGCCCAGGAAGTGTCTCAGCGTCCAGGCACCCCTGTGAGGCTACCATTTCTGCCTCTCTTCTGACTTCCTGGCTGTGAAGGGATGGTTGTCCCTGGTTGTTAAGTGGAGAGAAGGGCTTTGAGGCCTGAGAGACTGCTTCTGTGGTAGGATTATCTCTCTAGGGCGAGAATTTGAATGGAAATCTCCCTTCACTTCATTCCATACTGTGGCAGCTACCATGTACCACATAAGAGAGTTGTTCTACTACAGTTGTGAGTTGTGTACCCGCTCATGCACATCTGTTGGACTGGTTTCTCTTCTGAGTTATAGCTGTCCCTGGGGAAGGCTCTGGTAATTTCATTGCTCTGTATCTTAAAGTCCCTATGTGCTGAGTCTTAATCAGGATGTGGACCGAGGTTGGCCTTCTTTTGGGTACTCATGAAGGTTGTTATTTTGCTATTGGTGAGGACTATGCTTAATCATTTAAAGGTCCTCAAGAGCTTAAGGATGCAGATAGGGCAAGCAGTGCATCTAGGCACACTGCCACTCCGGCCTGCACACTTTCCACATGGATATATTCATAGGCTTATCTCCTGCTGGCACTGTTTGATTTTTCTCAACAGTCCTGTGCTCTCAATCACATTTTATCCTCTTTTTTTAGATGGTGAAGTATCTTGGAAGGTGTTGTTGGATTTGCTCACATTCTCAGAGCCTTTGAAGTGTCAAGGACAGTGTTGGGTCTGGCCAGATGGCTCAGCAAGCAAGGGTGCCAGCTCCCAAGCAACTTAAGCTCGTTCCTCTGACTCTGCACATGTGTTTGTCATTATCACCATCCCACCTAGTTAGATCGACTTTATGGATGGCAAAACTGAAGCCTGGAAGCTAATACCTTGGTGAGTTCTAAACTGTTGGTGGTGAGGCCAGGTTTAGAGTGCTCAAGCTTGTGAGTGTTCACATGCTTGTCCCCGCCCCCGTCATAGTAAACAGACAAATGTAAAAGCTAAGCTGTGTAACAGCCTTGGCTGTCCTGGAACTGGCTCTTGTAGACCAGCCTGGCCTTGAACTCACAAAGATCTGCCTGTCTCTACCTCCCGAGTGCTGGGATTAAAGGTGTGCACCACCACTGCCTGGCTTCAGTCTTTTCAATATCCCTCTGAGGCCAGGAGCAGAGGATGCATTCCTGAATGTTCCCAGGTCTTTTGGGACAGTTCCACTCATTCATGATGCTGGAAGCTCCTGTGGCTATTTTTCATTTTTCTCTCAGTTTCAGAGATAGATGAAGATTTCAAGTCGGAGGCAGGCTGAACCATTCCTCCAGGTCATCCAGCAAGACTAGCACTAGACTCGGCTTCCTGGGGGTACCACTCAGCACTTCTCCCTTTACAGATTTCACTTGTGGTTTTTGGTTTCCCCCTGAACGGTGTTCTTCTTGGAGCTGGCAGTATGGGATGGTATAGTTAAAACGGCAGTAAAAGTTTTATGGCTATTCTGACAAGCTGAAGAAAGCTGTCAGCCTGGGCATGTTAGCTTCTGTCCTGGAAGAAATCTCACAATGGCAAGGCCCAGCTTTTACAAGAAAACAGCTGCTGTGTAGCCTGAGGGGACAGGGCCCACATTTTGAGCTCCCACGTAAACTTTACAAGAAGGGAGGAGCACTGAGTGGCTTCAGCAACGTGGTCCAGCTGGGCTCTGAGATGATAAGGATTCTGGATGGCTGTCAGTGGCTTAAGAATGTTGGACCCTTAACTGGTCCATCCTTTATTTCCTTGGGTGTCTTTTGTGTGTTATTTTAATTGAGCCTAAAGTCCAACAGAATCTGGAAATTAGTAGGACTGAGAGGCAAGAGCAGAAGCTCTTCAAACCCACAGCCTTTTAGCTTCAGCTGTCTGGGCTGAGCTGCTCCCTTGACTCAAAGCCACTGCAAAGCAAGGCTGGGTAAGGACAGGGTCTGTCCCGAAAGCCCAGGATAATCTCAGACTCCTGTGTCTTCTGTGTCACCCCCCCTGGATTGGGGAGACCATTTTGATGACATGCTGTTGCTAAAGACCCCTTGTTGTCACTTCTCTATCGCCACAACTTTTTGAAAGTTCACAAATGGACAGTGGATCCAGTCTCTGTCTTGACCAATAAACCCCACACTTCAGACTCGTTGGTTATTGTTGATTTTTTGAGCATTATTCAAGTTGAAGCTCTTATTTCAATAGCTGTTGCACTCAGGTGAATGACCTCGGGACACACTTCCCCACTGTTTATAAACATAACAGCCATTGTGGTTTAGTTGATGGGTCTCTAGTAAAGGGAGCCCCGATGCCTTGGTCTGTGGAGTCAGGACCCACATCTCCAGTCTCACCCAGCTCAGTGGACCTCAGAGTAAACACTTGATAAATATCTGTTCCTCAACTAAAGAGATGATGAGAATTTAGCTTCATGGCCTTGGGGTATAAAAACTGACTTAATTTTCCATTAAACCAGCTTAAACAAATTGACCACATCCATCGATTTTCTCCCATCAACTAAAACTTTCCACCCAAAGTACCCATTTCCTCCTCACCTCCTGCTTCCTGTTTCTCAGAATATTCCCTGCATCATTCTTTCTCTGACTCTGGCTACATGCAGTCAGTTCCGTTCACTATTGGGAGTGTGCGTGCATGTGTGCATGCGTGTGTGTATGTATGTGTGTGTGTATGTATGTATGTATGTATGTGTGTGTGTGTTCTAAACCCAGCCTCAGTACCAACAGTTTGTGAATTCAGCAAGATACTAGGCTCCAGGCTCCAGTTTTGCCATCCATAAAGTCAGCCTAAGTCACTTATGACCCAGTCCCTCTGACCCCATCTTCCTATGGTACCCTCTCTCTGGGCAGGAAGAGGGGAAGCACAGGAAGTGACAGAAGTACTGAAGAGACTAGATGTGGTGATGGGAGCTACAAACTTC
Organism: Ellobius talpinus; assembly: GCA_001685095.1. Lineage (NCBI taxonomy): Eukaryota > Metazoa > Chordata > Mammalia > Rodentia > Cricetidae > Ellobius > Ellobius talpinus. Next base: position 9,300 of record LOJH01045299.1, read on the forward strand.
TAAGAAGGAAGTGTGGGGACCTCAGTCCTCTCTGAGGGCCAGCCAGCCTCAAGCTCCAGTCAGGAATTTTGAGAAATCTGGTAATCTTTCTCTCTGAAAGCATTTTCCCATCAGGTGGAGAGTGGGGGAACAGGGAGGGTGCTGCAGGAAGGACAGATGAGTGAAGGTGACCTGCGTGAAGAATAGCCTCTTCAGAGTGTTCTTAGCAAGGGTGTGCATGGCTGTACAGAGTTAGACAGACGTGTAGGTAGACTGTGTTGCTTCTGTCTTTCTGAACTGGCTCATGTTGCTTTGGACCAAGAGGAAAGATTGACTTGTGTGAGTGTGTACCCATGCCATTGCATGTTGTGTTTTTGTGCTCTGGGGGTGAAGCCTCTGGTGGGCAACTGGGCCACTAGTAACTTACTCTGCTAAGCAAACGAGCAAGCAAACAGCTTGTTAACAACAGCAACAGACAAGTTCCCTAGAATTCCAGTATCCAAATGCGCGGCATCAAATGTTGGTAGCTTCATATTGTTCTCTTTTTCTCTCTTGTTATACTTCCTTTTTGTATAAGCTTGACCTCTGGGAGCTCTCGTGACACTGCTGGACAAATGCCCCAGCGCCACTCTGTGGTCTGTAACCGCTGATTTTATCGATACATTCTCATTACTCATGCCCCATCTTAGGCCTTCCAGCAGCCCTGCAGTGTCCCTTGGGTTGCTTTGGTTTCTTTCTTTGCCTACTGGTGGGCTGAGACCATGCCTTCCCTTGTATACCCGGTGGAGTTTATAAGGCCCATGCAGAAGGTCTGCGGTGTGTAAACTGCCCTCTCTCCTCTCAAAACTTTTTTTCTTGGCTGCCCGGACATAGCCTTGTGCCTCAGTTCCCAGGCCTCTGTTTTGCTTTGTAGAATTTTTGATTTCTCTTTGCATATTGATTCTATCTTGTTTCCTTAAATATCACTTTTTTTTCAGAAGTTCCTGGGCCAGGATTTGCTTGAGAATGTGTGGTCAAAAGCTATGTCTTGATGTGTAATAGGACACAAAGGCTTGGGGGCGGGGAGGGGAGACAGCCTAGAGATTCATCTGGAAAAGAATTCAATTAGAAAGCTTGATAATTAAGTGCTGAGGCTTGGGGAATGGAGAGGACAGAAGAGATCCTCGAACTGATGATGTTTTTGTTAAGACTGGAGAATGGAAAACTGGTCTCTTTCTCCAGACTCGAGCCTGGCTCTCACACTGCTTTTGTGTGCAAATGTGTACGTATGTCTGTGTATACAAATCATATATAAACATTATGTGTTCATTCATGGGTGCATGTATCTATGTGTGTGATGTGTATAAATGTATCTGTGCATCTTCACATGGCTGTGTTTGAGGTATACACAGACACACTTATGTGTATGGTATACGTATGTATGTCTGTGATACATGTATGATATATGTACATAACCCTTGCCTTCCTTAGGTGTCAGCATTTCTCCTTTCATCCCACTCTTTCTCAAGAACCAGTTCCCTTTCCCTGGGACAGCAGATAGGTTGCTGGTCTCCTCCCTGGCCCAGGGGCTTCTCTCTCTCTCTCTCTCTCTCTCTCTCTCTCTCTCTCTCTCTCTCT
>LOJH01045307.1:1357-13624 GCA_001685095.1 Ellobius talpinus
CGCCTCACCCTACCCCGAGCCCTTGCCAGCTTTGTAACTCTTGTTTCCTTCCAGATAACCCCTTGAACAGAGAAAAAAAAGCTCCATGTAGCTTTGGTTTGCGTTTCCCTGTAGCTAAGGACTTTGATATTTTTTTCATATGTATTTTGGTTGCTTTTATTTTGCTCTGAGAGCTTTTTGCTCTATTAATTTGCCCATTGATGATTGGATGTTTGGGGCCTGGGCTGGTTTTTTGTTTTTTTTTTTAAGTTCTTTATATGTTTTATAAATGTTCTTAATGCCCTGTCAGAAATATCGCTGGAAAGATTGTTCTCCTGTTTTGGGGCAGGCACTTTACTCTGCTGTTTCCTTTGCTGGGCAGAAGTTTTCTACTTCCATGCCTCCTCAATTCGTGCCAAGTCAATTCTTGCTGTTGTTTCCTGAGCTATTATAGTCTGTCTCAGAAAGCCCGTGCCTGTGCTGCTCATAACCTGAAAAGTTCCTGCCCGTTGTCCTCTGGCAGTTTAGAGTTTGGGATCTTACGGTAAGACCTTTGATCTACTTTGAGTTGATTTTTTAAAATAACTTATTTTAACTTTATTTTATGTGCATTGCTGTGAAGATGTCAGATCCCTGGGAGCTAGAGTTGCAGACAATTGTGAGCTGCCATGTGGTCACTGGGAATTGAACCTGGGTCCTCTCAAAGAGCAGCTAGTGCTCTTAACCGCTGAGCTGTCTCTCTAGACCCTTGAGTTGATTTTAAGCAGAGTAAGAAGCACAGATCTAATTTTACCTTTCTTCCTGTGGGAATGTCATTTCCTGGCACCGTTTGTTAAAGCATCTGTCTTTTTGCCAGCGTGTGGTTTTAATACCTTTTTTACAGCACTGATTTTCTTATGGGTATCCTATTCCATTGGTCTCTTGCTGCTTTGTGTCATGCTGGGCTGTTTGATTATCTTTTGCTTCACTATGATAAGATTCTCTAATATAATTTGAAATCATGTACCCAAACCATTGCTCTTTTCGCTTAGGAATTCTTTGGCTATTCAAGGTCTTTGTACTTCCATATGCATTTTAGGACTGTTTTTTCTTTCAAGTTATAAGATGAATCTCATTTTGGTAAAGATTGCATTGAATCTGCAAGTTGCTCTTGGTAATTAGCCACCGGGCTGTCTAGTTTTGTTTTTTTGTTTTGTTTTGGTTTGGTTTATTTTGGTTTGGTTTGGTTTGGTTTTTTTTTGGTCACCTTGACACAACTTAGAGTCATCTGGGAAGAGAGATTCTCTCTCACCAGGTATGGTGGTGCAAGCCTAGAGCCCCAGCTCATAGGAACTGAAATCAGAAACAGTAGATGTTCAAGGCCATCCTCAACTGCATAGGGACTTGGAAATCCTCCTGAGTCACATGAGAGTGTGTCAAACACACACACACACACANTAAAGAAGCTAAGAGTGTATCTCAGAGGCATACACAAGGCCATGGATTCGAACACTTCCACTCAAACCAAAACCAAACTATATGATACATCTTCATATCCAGCAGTAGGATTACTTTCATAAATAAATAACAGGTATTTGTGAGGCTGTAGGGAAGTTGGACACCTACGCATTGCTGATAAGAATGTAGAAAGGTACAGCTTTTGTGAAAATAAGCAGTTTAATAAATATACATTTCTGACATTACTATTCCTACATATTTGAGAGTATTACAAGTATACGCATATGTAAAAACCTGTACATAAATAGTCATAACAGCATTACCCATAATAGCCAACAGTTGGGAACAATGCGGCCGTGACCACATAACCACAGCATGGTACAACAGATGCAGTAGACAGTTGTTCATATGTAAAAGAATGAGGACTGGTCCGTGCTACAGTGTTGACGAATCTGGAAACATTGTGCTCAGTGGGGGGAGAAAAACTAGGAACAAACGGATACACACTGTGTAATTCTATTTGTATAAAATTCCAGAAAGGATAAGCCCTCAGGAAAAACAGGTAGGCTTGCTGTTGCTGGCAGATAGGGAACTGAGGCGTGACAGACAACTCCTGTGCACAGGGATCCTGTCTGTGATGATGAAAGATGGCCTGCAGATGGAGCTGAGAGACAAAGAGCAACCTCCTTGCTTCAGGATTCCATTACTCCACCTTCCTGAATACCTTGCCTTCCAGTGGCCCTTTTCTGCCCTGAGGTCCTAAACAAAGGAAACTCATAGCTGCAGACATCAGACCCCCGAGCCCTCCCCAACCTGATGTATGCGTGATGGTTTAGTTTCTTGTTACTGTTTTTCAACTTGACACAAACGAGAGTCATCTGGGAAGAAGGAAACACAATCGAGAAAATGCCTCCATCAGATTGGTCTTTGGGCAAGACTGTGGGGGCATCTTCCTGATTAATGATTGATGAAGGAAAGTCTAGCCCACTGTAGATTGTTTTACTCCTGGGAAGGTACATAGTCCCAGGTGATGTAAGAAATCAGGCTGAACAAGCCATGGGGAGCAAGCCAGAAAGCAATAGTCCGTCGTGGCCTCTGCTTCAGTTCATGCCTCCAGGTTCCTTCCTGGAATTCTGGTCCTGATTTCCCATCATAATGGACTGGAAGGGTGAGACCAAGTTGCTTTTGGTCACAGTACGGTGTTCATGGCAGCAATAGAAAGTAAGCTAGGATGGCACGGGAATCTTGCGTCAGCAATACAGAATTTCAGACATAGGAAAAGAGTGTGAGTCCGTGTTAGGCTGTGCTTGAGATGCTCTGTGCCTTCCTGCACCAGACTCCCATGGTATCCAGCGAGAAGTACAATTTTTAACATGTAAAACCCCCACTCAAAGTCTTCAGCAGCTCATCTCTATTAAAGAATGTGCTAAGTTTCCACTGTGCGTTTTAAAACCTTCTGCAGCTTGGCCCCCACTCCTGTCCAGATTCTTCACCCTCCAGTGCCATCTGTGAGAGCCACAGATCTGTCATATTGACGAGCACATTCTGTCCTTGAGTCTGGCTCAGAATCTAGTGTCGGGATGGGGTGGAGGTCACTTTCATTCTGTAAATGTTTATTGAAAGTTTTCTTGTCTTTGCTCAGATTGTTCCCTCTGCCTCATGAGTCCTTGCCTCCCATTAGGTCTTCGCCAACTGAAATCCAAAACTAGCTTCGTGCCAGCTCTGGTGTAGAGCTCCCTGTGTCTCTATGAAGCAGAAGAGACCCAGACACTCAGGCTGCTTCCAGGCTTGATAATATATGCTCTTGGAAATGTTACTAGGACTGAGAGAAAATCTAAATAAACTCTAGCTTTGCTTACATTTTGCTGACTTTTAAGATCACTGATTTTGGCAGACATGTAGCTGAGTGATATAGGGTTAGTCTGCCACTAGCTTTCTGGTAAATAGTACCACTCACATGTGGGGAAGTTGATAACATTTGTCTGGATTACTTTTGTTTTTTAAGGTCACTCTTATCAAAACCACCAATGCTTCACCTGAGCCCATGGAAGTATCTGGACAACAGGCGTGAAAAACACTGCCCATTCAATCTAACCTAGTTAGCTCTGAGACAGTGTGAACCTTGTCTCATAAAAGAGTGGATGGTATCTGAGGAATGGCACAGGGGCTAACTTTTGTTTTCCACAACCACTGCCATACATACATACATGTATACAATATGAGCATATACTTATATATTCACACACACACAAAATTAAAGGACAATAATAATTTACATTAGAGCAGAAGACACATAAAGGAATAAGAAATGCCCTCATCCAGCGTGCCTGCCTCTGTCTGTTTCTCAACTCACTGCCCTCCCTCCAATGAGGTCTCCCGATTCTGTCCCCACCACCACCACCTCTCCTAGCCCTCTGTCTATTCTCAAGGCCTGACTGAGTACAGGAACTGCCAGCTCCCTCCTCTGTTGTACAGGAACTGCCAGCTCCCTCCTCTGTTGTACAGAGGAGCTTAGCTTCCTGGTCTGAAACCCAAGCATCATGCTCCGCTGAGAAGGGGAACCTAAAGCCAGGAGATAGTGTTGACGCACACCTATAATCCCAGCACTCAGGCGGCAGAGGCAGGCGGATCTCTGAGTTCGAGGACAGCCTGGTCTATATAGTGAGTTCCAGAGCAGCCAGGGATACTCAGAAAAACCCTGCCTCAAAAACAAAACAAAAAGAGGGGGTGGATGGGGAACTGGTTGAACTTTAAACATTTCTTTTCTTCTTTTTTCTTTGTCTCTCTCTCCACCACCGGTACCATCAGTCTAGTAGTTATTATGACAGCTTCTCTTCTCAGGGATATGAACCATGATGGTACTCTTGAGGTCAGAGGTCCATACCATCTGGCTTGCGCTTTGATTCTTTGAGACACAGACTCCCCTGTAGTCTATGCCAACTAGGAAGTCAGGATCCTTTGGCCTCTGATCTGTGAGTGGTTGGGTTATAGGCATCTGCCACCATGCCTGGCCTATTGTTTAAAACAACACTAACTAACTTTGTGTTAGAGACTGTATCATAGCAATTTCTACTTAGTAGACTACAAAGGTTTGAGAGTAGACAAGATCTTAATATTCTTTGTGAAGTTTGGCACCATGCCTAGCAGGGAATGAGCACTCAATAACTGCTTAGTTAAACAGATCAAAGATTGGCTATCTGACCTCTTGAACCACCTCCTTCAGGCTACTTAAAATTAAAAATTAGATGTATAATTGTCATTTTACAAAGAATATATTTTTAAATTTTCACTAAAATTAAAAGTTTCCTTTTTAAAAAATTTTTCAAATTACATTTGTGTGTTTCTTGCACATACATGAGCCTATGCCACAATCCACATGTGAAGATTAAAGGGTACTTGGCAGAAGTTAGTCCTTTCCTCCACTAAGTGGGTCCCCAAAGATTGGCAGCAAGTGCCTTGACCTGCTGAGTCATCTTGTCAGTGGTAAAATTCCTGCTGAGTCATCTTATCAGCAGAAAATTTAAATAGACTTCTAAGGAAGAGAAAATATTTCAACTTTTGGTATACAAGGGGTATAGTGGTGCATGCCTTTAAATCCAGTACTTGGGAGACAGAAGCAGGTGAACTTCTGTGAGTTCAAGGCCAGCCTGATCTAAAAAGTGGGTTCCAAAACAGCCAGAACTTCACAGTAAGAACCTGTCTCAAAAACAAAGAAACAACCAGCAACAACAATTTGTATGTGTGATGGCTATTCTTAGTTGTCAGTTTTATTACATCTGAAATTAACTAAAATCCAAGTGTAAGTGGAGACTGCACTTTAGCTTCCTGGCCACCCAGACCCAAATAATCACACAGAGACTATATTAATTACAATACTGTTTGGCCAATGGCTCAGGTATATTCCTATCTAGCTTTTACATCTTAAATTAACCCATTTATAGTAATCTATGTATCACCACCATGAGGCTGTGGCTTACTGGTAATGTTCTGGCATCTTTCTCCTTCAACAGCTTTGACTCTGCCTACTCTCTCTCTGTCTAGATTTCCTGCCTGACTTTACTCTGCTAAGTCATTGACCAAAACAATTTTATTCATCAACCAATAAAAACAACACAAAAACAGAAAGACATACCACATCACCCAAGCGTTTTTTTTCTTTATTAAATCATTTGAAGTGGGAAGACCCACTTTTAATCCAGATCTTCTGTGGTGGGAAGATCCACCTTTAATCTGGGCCACACCTTCTGGTAGCAGCCTATATAAAGGACAGGGAAGAAGGAAGATTTGCTCTTTGCCATCCCTTCACTGACATTAGAGCCTCCTTCTTTGGAGTTCTGGTATATACTGAAAACCAGCTGAGACATCCAATCTTGTGGACTGAGCTACTAGATTCTTGGACCTTCCATGGGTAGATAACTGTTGACTGGGGTTTCTGTCCCGCCTGGTCCTGCAGCCATTAAGTCCCAAAGAATCACACAGAGGTTTACATTAATTATAAACTGATTGGCCTATTAGATCAGGCCTCTTATTAACTCTTATAATTTATATTAGCCCATAATACTTGTCTGTGTTAGCCANTACTTCCTGCCTGGCTACTGGCCAATCAGCGTTTATTTAAAATAAAAGTGACAGGGTACAGACCATTGTCCCACAGCTTGTTGGGATAGCCTTTAAGCCATTCTAATAAATCCCCCCATGTACATATGAGTATTCATATATATGAATGATAATGTAAATATACTAATGTGTGTATATATATATATGAATATATAAGTTCTGTTTCTCTAGAACCATGGTTCTCAATCTTCCTAATGCTGTGACCCTTAATAAAGTTTCTCAGGTTGTGGTGACCCTAACCATAAAATTATTTTCATTGCTACTTCACAGCTGTAATTTTGCTCTTATAATAAATCATAATGTAAATATCTGATATGCACGCTATCTGATATGTGACCCCTGTGAAAGGGTCGTTAGACCCCCAAAGGGGTCCATGACACACAGATTAAGAACCGCTGCTCTAAAGAACCCTAATACAGTATGACTGAGCATTTACAATTCTTTATAATATTGAACATTTTATTTAACTTCCACTGTCCTTTTATTGTAAGATTAACATCTAATGTCATTGCCCTTGCTGCCTCTACACTATATTTAATTGAAATAATCTACTTAAATATGTAAAAATTAATTGAACGTATTTTAAGGGGCTAAAGTGGCGAGTACTTACAGTGATGAAAATTTCATTACTATAATCATTTACAATGTGACATGAATGTTAAGTATTAATTGTATGTAAAATTCTTCAAGAGACTTGCCATTGAACTCTCAGTTATTAATAAGTATCATAATACATACATGTCAATGCTTTCTGAAGGAACTTCTCCACTCCTGAGAGAACCTTTGGAGAAAAAAAAAACAGCAAAATTACAGCTTGATGTTTTCTTAATAAAGATTTTTTTTAAAAAAATCTATCCATGACAATAAATACAGTCTTTTAAGTTATTTTCTCCCCTATAATTAAAGACTGAAAACACAAAAATATATGAGGAAGTCCAAAGCCAGGATGGCTGCACAGGCATTTCAAGGCCAGCTTCAGATAATCAGCCTGAACATGTTTTTCTCTCTTAGCCTTAGCAATATTGATTAAAATTGTTCAAGCCGTAAGAATTCCAGACTGTTTTTTTCCAGTCATAATTCCAGCCTCTTTCCTGTTTTTATTGTTTGTTTTGTTGGTTTGGTCCAGTTTTTCAAGATAGGATTTTTCTGTGTAACCCTAGCTGTCCTGGAACTCGCTCTGTAGACCAGGCTGTCCTTAAACTCACAGGGTTCCACTTGCCTCTGCATCTTGAGTGATGGGATTAATGGCTTGTGCTACCACTGTCCAGCTGTTTCTTTCCTGATTTTTTTAAAGAAGGTGTCACTCAGCTCAGGTTGTCCTGAAACTTTGCTATATGGCCCGGAATGGCTTGGAATTCCCAATCCTCCTGTTGCAGCCTTGACTGACCTGAGAGTACATAAGGTCTGTTCACTGGTTTCTTAAGAAGATGGTTTCATTGACAAACTTTCCCTAAGATAGCTTACTCTCTTCCTTGGGACTAAGAAGTCAATTGAATTTAACAGATTTAGCATAGAAATTTCTTAAGTGGTGCTAGAGATTGTATCCAGGGTCCTTACAAGTATGAGGCAAGCACCTTACACTGAACTGTATTTCTGCAGTCTTTTGCAATTTTTGTTTTAGGACTGAAATTACTCAGTGTCCTAAGTGGGCCTTGAACTCGCTGTGTAGCGCAGGGTAGTCTCGAGCTCTTCGTCCTCCTACCCCAACCTTCTGAAGAGCCGGAATTATAAGCATGTGCTTCCATTCCTAGCTTCGCTGAAAGATTTAGTTTTAAAACAAAGTATCCTACTATATTGTGCACCAATTGATGTTTTTACAGTGCAAACCTCCCAATTGTTCTAGATAGGTTTCTCTTTTGAGAAGTTAGGTGGCTTCAGGATGCTCCTTCATCTACAAATAAGGTTCATGTTAACCAGCCCTACAGAAGATTGTCTCCAAAACTTCGGTATCAGTATACATTCCGAAATACAACTGTAAACTGGGCAAGAAGATGGAGCACATCTGTAATCCTAGCATTTGGGAGGTGGGGGCAGGAGGATCAGGAGTTCAAGGTCAGCCTAAGACAGCAGTGAGTTTTCAGCCAGCTAGGGCCACAAAGGACCCTGTCTTAAAAAGTTTTTTTTAAAAAAAAAAAGTAAGAAAAAAAGCAATTCAACTATAAGAAAAATTTGATGAGTTGTTCACAAAAGCACATCTGTAATTTACTGACGTATTGCTGCATGTGTAAAATCAGGCTGGTTTCACAAAAGTAGATTTGGTAATCACAGAGCTCAAGACAAAACAATGTGCAATTTTCCTTGCAGTGATCTAATTGCTGTCACATAAATAGAGCTCATAACTTCTTACGGCAGTGAAAGATGGATGGCTTGTTGGAACAGTGCTAAGATTTGATGCTACTAGGTCATTTCAAATAATTTTATTTATCAGCCATAATTATAGTCATAAAACTAGTATTTATTAAGCAACTATTTACTGTTTCCCTGCTATGAACTCCACAGACTACCTTTTGTTCTAGTAGGATTTATGTCTAGGATATAGAGTTATTCCTTCGGTTGGGGAAATTTCTATTAGGTAGAGCTAGACCTTAGGAGGTCAACGTCATAGTTAGTGTCAGCTGTCAATTGGACACAATGGGAGAAGAATTCTCAATTGTGGAATTGCCTCCATCAGACTGCCCTTTAGTCACCCTTGGGGGGACATTTTCTTGATTGTGAACTGATGTAGAAGAGCCGAGTTCACTGTGTGTGGTGCCACTGCTGGACAGGTGGACCAGGCCGAATAAGAAGCAGAAGCAAGCAAATAGTAAGTAGCATTTCTCCATGGTCTCCGCTTCAGCTCCTTCCTTGAGTTTCTGCCTTGGCTTTGCTTGATGATGGACTGTCACCTATAAGCAAAAAGAAACCCCTTCTTCCCCAAGTGGCTTTGGTCAGTGTTTTATCACAACCAAAGAGAACAAACAAGGACAGTCTCTGGGATGGTTTGAATGAAGTGTTCCTCATCAGTGTGTCACTGGGGGGGTAGACTTTGGGGTTTCAAAAGTCATGTGCTGCTTCCTGTGTGTGCACTCTGCTTCCTCTTAGCTGCTGCTCCAGTCACCTGCCACTGCTACCTCCGCTCTGCCACTGTGGCCTTAGCACTCCAGAACTGGAAGCCCAGAGGAAACTCTTCCTTCTATAAATTACATTGCTCATGGTATTTTATCACAGCCGCGGGAAAGGAACTAATACGGTCCCTTGCAAGATCCCCCTTTTCAATCCTTTAGGGTGGTTTTTGGAAGCCTCATTGTCTAACTATTGTCTGTCTCTAAAAGCAGTAGGCTTCTGAGAGCCAGCTAGTTCTAGGCTTAGTCTTCAACCAGTTAAGGGAAGTTTAATGGTTGATTTTAATTGACACAATCTAGAATCGCCCAAGAAGAGGATAGCAATGACGGACTGACTACAGGTCAACTCAGGATGAGGTTGTGTGTCTGTGGATGACTGTTTTAATTATATTAACGGATGTGGGAAGACCTACCCTAAGAGTGGGAGGCACCATTCCCCAGGGCCAAGACTGTATAAGGATGGAGAAAGCTAGCTGAAGATTAGCAAGTGTACAATGCTGCTTCCTTCCCTCTTTGCTCTTGACCTTGGAGGTACCTAGCTACTTCAGGTTCAAGCCTGTTTGATCTTCCCACCATGATGGCCTGAGACCTGGAACTGTAAGCCAAATAAACCCTTTTCCCAAGATGCTTCTGCCAGAGTTCTTTATCATAGCAACAGGAATGAACTAAGACTGGCAGAGAGGGTTTCCATGCATGCGTGGTAAGCAGCCATCACTGTGGCAGGACTGGAGGTAAGACAGGCATTATACTAAGAGTATTGGCACGCTGTGATTCAAAGTACCCACTTGCATTTCCACAGGCAGTGCTGGGATTCGGCAACATCAGGAAGTCCATTCTGTTAGGACATTAAGTATATTATCTTGTGATAACTGCTATTTTCAGTTACTATTAGTCAGTTTTTTGGTAATTATAAACATATATTAAGTATATTATTTATGTAGACATACATTTATGATTAATGACATTTAGCTAATTACATTTTATTGACATCATTGCTATCCATTTCTACCAGTTTTATTTTGGACCCATAATTTTCTTATAGGCCATTCAAAATGACATAAAATGAAACACCTCAAATCTGCTGAAAAGCAGCATTTAATTCATTATTTGCTTCCCTGGGGAAGTTATATTCCAATGGGATAACTGTACTACTAAAGTAGCATTTACCATTCTGAGTGTAATAGCTCACAGTGCTAACTTATGATTCTTAGAATATTGTTCTGAGATAAGTAAATTATGTATACCTGTTCCTGTTTTAAATTAAATTGAACCTTTCAAGTTTGAAGTTTAGTGTAGGGCATTTTGTTGCTGTTTGGTTATTTTGTTTTGTTTCATTTTGTTTTATTCTTTCCAAAATTTTGTTTATAAGAAATTCTTTTGTAACTGACAACATGGGTCCAGTGAAGTTGCTGCCCTTACCCAACACTGGTGGAAGCATTAAATCTCATTATTAGGTCCCCCAAAAGCAGTGGCTAGAATCCTGGCTTTATCACTTAGTGTGTGCCCTTGGGCTCAGTTTCTCCAAGTCTCAGATGCCTCGTACGTAAAGCAAGAATAACAAAACCTTCTGTACAGACTAATTGCAAGGCTTAAATGCACTTAGTCTTTCAAAGCAATATTCAGTGGACCGTAGCCATTATTATTTTGCACTCTGTGGCTGAATGACAGAGCAAAGCTATGTGTCCAGGCCTTGGGAGTCATTTCCTCTGATGTGAAGCCAGGCCAGCATTTCTGAAATTGGTGATAGTATGGATGTGTTGCCACCTGTGCCCAAGATAAGAAAGTAGGTGCAGTGTCCCTTGCATGTTGTAGGGATCCAGGAGGATATCTATGCTGTTCTAGGAACTTCTTATTTTGCTGTATCATAATTAATCTGTAAGCTGGTTTGGCGTGGGTATATACAGACATGTAGACATGTTCTCTGGGCTTTCGGGATCCAGGAGGATATCTATGCTGTTCCAGGAACTTCTGATTTTGCTGTATCATAATTAATCTGTAAGCTGGTTTGGCGTGGGTATATACAGACATGTAGACATGTTCTCCTGTGCGTATATACAGACATGTAGACATCTTCTCCTGGCTTTCTTTCTACTACTTGATGAGACATCCCAGGAGCTGCAGCAGGGATTCTTCTAATCCATATTAGGTGCGTTAAGACAACAGGTTCGGGAGGGTGTGCCTTACACCCACACTTCTGACCTCTCATGTGTTCCCTGCCACAGGGGTTACTCAGAGACTGTTTACTCCCTTCAGAGGAGAGCACACCAATTACTTACCCTCTGAAATCTCCAGAAAACTAGTATGGTTTGGTAAAGTAATTTGCGTGGTAACCTAAAGAGACTTGACAGGTAAACCCCACACTAGACTTAACTTAGTAGGCAATAAAACGGATGACATAGACTTTTCTGGAAGCTCAGAGACAAGTCCAACTCTTTCTCTTGCCTTTGGGGAGGGAAGGGAGAAGGTAGCTTAATCAGGGTACTACCCACAGGGCAGGGGTCAGGCTGAAACTTCACGTAGAGCAGTAGTGTAGAACAATAAGTTTGCAGGTCTAACATTGAAATAAAAAAAAGCAAAGAGAGCTGGGTGGTGGCAGTGCATGTCTTTAATCCCAGCACTCCAGAGGCAGAGGCATGTGGATCTCTGTGAGTTTGAACACAGCCTGGTCTACAAGAGTTAGTTCCAGGACAGCTAGGACTGTCACACAGAGAAACCCTGTCTCGGAAGAAAAAAAAAGAAAAGAAAAAAGAAAAAAAAAGAAAAAAAGGCAGAATGCCACTCGGTAGAAGAGTGGCAAATAGACAATACAGCAATGGCACTTCTGCAGCTTACTACACTATCATGTAATGTCTTCCGTGGGAACTGAAGAGGTGCTGGTGACCTCAGATGTGTGGTAAGCACAGATGAAAGGATATGGGGAAAGGCAGGTAACAGGGAGGTCAACTAGTATCTCAGCCCAGGCAGGTTTGAAGCTAACTTGTTTTTGGCTCAGCTCCTCATTGCAAATGCCTTCCCTCAACTCCCCTACTGAGAGCCGCCGTGTCCCTTTCTCTTGGATACATGGACATTCTAGATCACTAAAGTTTGTGAAGGTGCACACCTTGGTAGTCAGGTGGGGAATCAGTCATGGTAT
>LOJH01045308.1:2239-12536 GCA_001685095.1 Ellobius talpinus
ATCCAGCCTGTGGGGTGTCTGCCAGATTTCTTTAGTGGTGTGATTTCTATCACAAGGACCATACTAATCCAGGACAAGTCTGGATGAGCAAACTCAATGAATCTAATTTTAAAGAACACAGAGTGCATCATATAACATGTGGAAACCCTGAAAATACAAGCCCTCTGTTCTTAATACAGGCAGCCAAACCACAAGTGAGAAGCATCCTGAGTCATCTGAGTGATGGTTGATGTGAGGATAACTCCTATATAGTACTGAAATGAGAAGAGAAATAAAGGGAAAACTCCTCTTGGTACCATTGTAATGCTTATCACCTGTCAAAAAGGAAAAGTTAGGAAACTTTTAGAAGTCCATTTCTACACTCTTTAAAAAAAAAGTTCTATTTTCTTTAAATAAGGCATTGATTGTGGCAATAGTATAGCAAGTATATGTGTATATAATATACCCATTTATTTATATATATAATGCATAATGCATTAAATATGAGCATTGTTATTAAGAAATATATTTAATAATAATGAGCATTTTGTTATATACTTGCTTGTTATATAAATGCTCTGAAATTGTCAAATTTTATCTGGGAAGGAAAGAGGATGTGAATTAAATTTAATGCATGACAAAACTAGGAGAACCTGATATTTGTATGCTTTTCTTGTAAGACTTCATGAAGCAGGCAGCAAAGATTACAACCCTTGGGATAAAGATGTCATATTCATCTATTTCTGGACATGACTTCAATTTCATTATCTTCCTGAAGTTATCAGCTACTTAAGTGATGGAATGAGTCTTGGCTACATTTGGCTTATTTGGGATCTTCCTTGGAGATAGCCATGTGTTTGCTCAGGGCAGCTGATAATCTTGAAGGACTTTATTTCCCCAAATCTGTTTGATCTGTGGATCCTGTCACATCATTCTAAGCAAAGAACATGGTCTAGTATTTGAGGGCAGGTTCTTCATGAGAAACACACACACACAGGGATCTTTTAAAATCACTTCTGATATCCAATTTTCTTTTATAAACATATCAGAAATGGCAAAAAAGAAACTTTCCACAATAAGCAACAACACCACAGTTGTTGTTGATCCTGTGAAAATCTGTCCACAGAAGGATTTACAAATGTCAACTCATGTCATCACCTGATAGGCACATTCAATATTGTTTTGGGGACAGCTACTGAAATCTGTGGAATCCCGGAAAGAAATGAATCATGCCTTCTGCTCTAACACTTTCTTAACTGAAGGTAAATAAAATGAAAGAAAATCATAGGCTGCAAGAGAACTGCAGGAGAAATCAAATGAGTACCTTCTTTTAGAGGATTTCGAAAGATTCTGGAAATTACAATGGGTAAATGGAAAAGGAAATGGAGCTAGGTTTACTCTCTGATGACAGTGTTTCCCGCAAGGGTGATAACTTGGCCAATGTAAGGTGAATTGTTATTTATTTCAATGTTTACCAATAATTGAAGATTAAATGAGATTGAGTTCCAGAAAACCCTTAAGACAGTGCTCACTGTGACTGTGCACACTTCGTATCTAGAGCCTCTTCAAACAGTATGAAAAGGCGGAAATTTTCTAACAGTTTGGATTGGAGCTAGAGAAGAATGTTCAAGTAAAACCAAACTTCTACTCATGGGTTGAGCTATATTCGTGTACTGTATAACTCTCTGTACACACATCAGAGTCTAAAATATGATCCTTACAGTGTATTACGGTAAATTTCAAGGAACTAAAATTTAGAGGAACATAAGTAATAGTGGAAGTGTGCTTTGTTTTCTCTATTCCACATTTCGGTTTGTGAGGAATCCAGCAGGAAAAGATAAATTGAAAGACACAGTGTCATGGAGCTCAAAGGAGTTCCTGTTGAAATTAAGAAATACGTCTTGGTTTTATTTAGATGTGTTTTTAGTTATACCTGGGAGGAATAATGCAAACAAGAACAAACCCTGTACCCATATGTGCTTTAAACTAACTAACTCAGTCTCACTAAGAGACGTAACTCTTTGCTCATCAATCAATTTCTCCAGCCAAACTTTTCATACCAATCGGGTAACAAGAGACCCAATAAAGACTGCCTTCAGTTCACCTATTTTATGGTTCTTAGGTCACACTCATTAGGATGCCCTAGATTTATCTCCAAAGTTGTCCATTTGAGAAAATTAACCAAGTGAATAGCATAGAGTTGGCTAAACAATTTCTTCAGATAATGTTTTTATATATCCTTTGAGAATTTCATATATTTTTATACATCATTAATCACATCTATTGATTATTACCTCTTTCTAACTTAGTGCAGGTCATTTGTACTGAGGTATGACGTCATTGACTGACACATGGAGCCACATCCCTAAAGGAGAGGGACTGTCCATTTCTCAGTAGCCATCCTTTATCAGTAAGTGTTCTACCAGGGGAGGGCTTTCAGGGCCACTTTCTCCATTCATTTTTGGACAAAAACATACTTTTATCATGAAAGTAGAACAAAAGTTGAATTCACTTGATGCTATCACCCAAGAGGCATCCTTCTGAAATTTCAGTTTGATGTTATCATTCTGTTTTCAATGTCTGTCTCTATAGCCAAAGCAAATGGCTATCTCTGAGATAACCAAAATTGAATACACTTAAGTGTCAGTGGTTTCTCTTAAAAATATTCTATGCCCTTGAAATAAGCAGTCATAAAAGCAATTCACAAACTTATAGGCACTGAAAATGTGCTGTCACAGTGTCACCTCCATGATCGCCACTTGAATGATATATGTGACTATTTTACCTTATCCCGCTGAACCTAAATGTGTCTCACTCAATCAGCAGATTTAACTCTTCCAGTTCCTAAATAAGTATCATCCTGAGCAAGAAAGTCAGTAGAAAACTGAGAATGGTGGCTCAAGCCTGAGGCAGGAGTTTTGTCACTAGTTCAGAACCAACATGAGATGTCCAATGAATGCCAGGCCAACTTAGACTATAGAGTAACAGTGTATTAAAAGAAACAAGCAAACTAATGAAAAAGAAAAATAATTTGAGGGTGATAGGCAAAGTCTTTGGGATGAAATATTTGAATGGTGTATCTAAATATGTAGTCAGATTAAAACTAAGTGTAGCATGTTTTTATACTTTTTGTAATTTATATTTTGATAATAATTGTTCTGTATTTCTGCACTTTGCTGGATAATTCACTTTGCTCTGTTAGTATAAAATAGATAAACACAAAGCCTAACGATTCCTTGTCTTTCCCCTTCAGATAAATATTTTCTGAGCTATCACAGTTTCAATTCTATTATAACCTTGCAAAATGCTAACAGGAAAACTATCCGGTAGAAATATCTGTAATATTATTTTCCTAAATAAAACATCGACAAGTAGATTTTAGTATATGATCAACAATAGAAATGTCTTCATGTTTATAGATACCATCATCACTAACATCTTAATTTCCTCTACTATTCATTTACAAATCCCAACACTCAAGATTTCAATTCAGATATAAATTTAAGTGCCAATAAAAGGAACTACAATATATCTCAAATGAAAGGCAAATGTCACATTTTCTGCTTCAATTTATAAGAACTTGAAATAGATTTTAAAGAACTGATGATATAAAAGAATACATAGAATATTTTCTAGTCTGCTGATTTTAATCATTCTCAGCTTTTCCTTAAGCTATCACTCAAGTAACTTGCAGAATGTAAGACATTTTTTTTCCATTAAAGAATATCTTTAAAATGAATTCAGTGATGTGTATGTGAAATAATACAAAGTGCTGTTATCTAAGCTTCCTCTCCTCTTTGTATATATTCGTAAATGATGCATGTATGTAAATATATATATACAATTACAATACAAAGTACTTTACATGTTGCATGTTATTCTTTGAAAATTACATTTCCTACTGAAATCATTATGGTTTCTTTTCTTCAAATACTTTGGTACTTTGAAAGATGCATAGAGTCATAGTATTATTAGCAACAGGCTGATTACCTCTAATGGTTTACTATGTGTACAATATTTTATTAACAATTTTAAATGATTTCCATTACATAAAAAATGGCATGAGATTAATAGCTCAATACAATTTTACAGTATGCATGTAGCATTTCCCTATTAAGCATTCTCAAACCTATATTTCTAGATTTTCTTTTTACTTAGTGTTCATAGATGTGTGTGGGTATGTGTGCATGCCCGCACACATATATTCTGATATGCATACACAGATTGAAGAACAGTATTCAAGAAAATCTTCTTCTAACATATGGGTCCTGAAGATTGAACTCAAGTTACCAGTTATTGACAGGTGCCTTTAACTCTCTGGACCTTCTCACTGGCCTCAAATCAGCATAATCTAATGAAGATAAAAAGGCAAATTTGAGCTCTATAAGATGCATTTATCTGTCGTGTTTTTATGCTGATTTTTTTACTTGTCTGTAAATACTTACTCTAATAGTATCTTGTATGTGTGCATGTTTGTATACAAAAACACATCTACCCTTTCTGTTTTTATTTGCTGAGGAGAAAGTGATTGGATATTAATGAGTTATCTGTGTTATTTAGTTAAAACACACCTCAAAGAGCAAAATAAAAGCTGAATGGATACATGTTGCTGGGAATGCCATTGTAAAAAACCCTACATATTAGGATAGCATCTCCAGACTTGCTATACTCTTTAATTATATTTATGATCTGTGCAATTCAATGGAAATTAAATGATGAACTATTCACCAATTTAGTGTGAGTCTACAAATTATTAATAAAATATGCAAATGCTGCTTAAATCAATGTGAATGTTATGAATATTTGAACTCAAGAACTCTTGTTTTCCACATCAAAACAATTCATTATGAAAAAGGAAAAATAATATTAACTTAATGCCTCCTGGAGCAACTTTTATTTTCATGTTTTATTAAATATATTATAATTGTTACACAGACAAATCCTGCCTCAAAAACTATTTCAAAGTCCGATATTTTTTCTATAATTTTAAGAGGAAATTTTTGAAATAGCTAAAGTAACATATCACTGTAATGTATATTCCAACCACTAAATTTGTCTGTCAATTGAAGATGGGTTGTAACATGTATCTGCTAGAACTAGCACAAGGTTTTAAGTCCTTATTTATATAAAACAAAACAGAACAAAAACAGAAACAAAAAAACATAAATTTTCATCAAATTATTTGTAAAAAACGAGGTGGCATTTATTATTTGTACAAAAGCTCAAAATTATTGATGAGCAATATTCCTTTGTCTCTTTCTGAAGCCAGTGAACATAGTTTCCTGTTCCATTCTTTGGAATTTAACCATAGCTCAAAATTAATTAGTTCAAACTGTATCAAGTGGTCCCATTCATTTTAAAAGTTAGACTTCATCATAATGCTGATAGCTATTATGCCTTACAGTCATCTTGGATTTACAATTTTTAAAGGATTAGTATGAGTGTCTCTACCTCCTTCACAAATTCCACCCATTACATAAACCTTAGTGATCTCCTCACTTCTAATAGATTCCTCTGATTTCCTCAACATGATTTTGACATTCATTTATAAAATTATCTGATGATTCAGAAATTAAAATCTAGTTATTTTCCAATTATTGTATTTATGTGCATGTGTGTTAGTATAATCTCTCAATGTAAAAAATTGTACAGAAATATTCCCAGAACTATTATTCATACTAAGTCCAATATTGGAAAAACTCAAAATTTTTCACTAGCCAATGAAAATGTAGTACATCTGTCCATGAAATATCAGCGAAGTAATTATACATGATTCACAATAGAAGCAAGCTCTGATCACTGTGTCAAACTATTGAATCCAGGCACATACTATTTGATCATTTTTGTATAAAAGTCTATGATTAAAGGAAAGACAAAAATGTCATATTATCATTGCAGAAGGGTCAAAGGTTATATGTTTGACTTGAAAGACCTTTTCTAAAAGTGTTATTAGTGCCCAGGACAAAGTGGAAAAGTTTTAATAGAAACCTTAGAAACAGTCAATACTGAAATTCATCTCTGAGGTGGGAGGAGTTAGTTTGTGAGTCTATTCTAATCATATCAAACTATGCAGCTTTAAATTCACAGACAGGGATGGCAGTCTCTCCACATAAGCAAGCTTCCAAAATGGCATCATGAATAAAAATGTACTGGTCCTATCAAAAGAAAAAAAAGAGACAATTTCATACTAGTTTAGCAATGTTAGTTTAGAAGAGATAAAGAATATATCCAAAAGGCACTATTATTGGAGATAATGGTTACTCTATGATTTAATGAGTCAATATTGATTATATAGTAAGAAATACAGTAAATTTCATTGGGTAAATGGTGGAAACAAAAGGAAAACAAAGACAAAGAATGGAAAAAAAAGAATTTAGATATACACAGAGTAAATAGCTACTGAATCTTAAGAAATTGTAGCTGAGGGCAATAAATGACCCTGTAATACATCTAAAGTTTAGTTTGGGGTTGATGAAAGTGTACTAAAATGTGATTCTGGTGATGACATTTCATTTTGTTGATAGTATCAATCTTATAACACATAATGTTATCTACTGATTTGACTATACATTTATTTTTCAGTATGGATGGTCCAATCTAGAGCTTTGCAACATTAGGAAGAGGCTCTGACAATGAGGTAAGATGCAGTCTTCTTTTCATATTTTCTTATATTTTGGGACAAGATCTCTTCATTTTCCCAGTCTGGACTTAAATTCCCTTTGAATCTCAAGAAGACACAGAACCTGCAAGTTTCCTACCTTGTACATGTGACTGCAATTAGGATTGTGCCAACCAGCCTGGCTTGTAAAATACATCTTATGGGTAAACTTTATGGTATACAAATAAAGTTGCCTGTTAATGGTGTATTTTTATTAATGAAAACAGTTACATAATATAATTAAATGTAGATACTCTTTTATAATAAACATTTTGGTATGCACATCAAAATCAGAAAAAAATAGGGTGTTCAGAAATTTTTTCATAGGATGACTCTCTCCTCTGATATTCTCTGTCTCCTTTATCTCAACATTTTGAAAATATTTGCATTGATCAGTGCCTTTGATATGAAATAGAAAACATGTATTGTATTTATAATGCATTGTATCACATATGCATGCATATTACAACAACGAATTGAAAAAAGCATCCATGAATTTAAAGAAAAGGGCAAGAAGGAGTATTTGGATATATAGAGGAAGGAAAGAGAAGAACAAGTAAATACAATTAATTATAGTATACTCTCAGTAAAAAAAAATTATGTGGAAAAAATCTATATTGGAATCATGTATGTAGACTGGATTTATGGTATCAAATATATTTTTTAGTATACATCACTATTATT
Organism: Ellobius talpinus; assembly: GCA_001685095.1. NCBI lineage: Eukaryota > Metazoa > Chordata > Mammalia > Rodentia > Cricetidae > Ellobius > Ellobius talpinus. The sequence goes on from LOJH01045308.1 coordinate 9,561, forward strand.
TATAAAATCATTAATCCAGTCTAAACAGGAAAAAATAGACTTAATCAAAAGGTAACTTTATAAACAGATAATAATTCTTATTTTTGAAAAAGTGACATACAGATATTGCATAAACTTAGTGGAAAAATACTTAATATTCTAAGATTTTCTCCACCATGGATTCTGAGAATTTTGTAAAAATAACAATGAAATATTGAAAGCCTGTTCCAAATAGCAGGTGGCCACCATTGATTACATAAAAATTCATTTATCTACATACTGCATCAGAGAGTTTTAAACACAATGCATTTCACATTTAAACAATAAAGAACTAAAACATTAGATTTCAAATAAGAAACAGAATTTTAGACTTTTTTTCATTTTTAAAATACATTCTAGGCTAGCCTAAAAGGTAATGGACTGTGTTCTGATATTTTTATTCATATACAGTATAATTTGTCCATAATTAAAATAGCCTCTAGATTACTTTTTTAAAGAAAAATGGAAATAACTACAATAAAAATGGGACAGCTGAAGAGATGGGTCAGCAGTTAGAAACATTTGAGACTTTCATAGCCTACTGGTTTTCAGATCCCAGCACCCACACTGCGAATCACATTTCTCCGTAACATGTTACATGTTACTACATGTTATTTGATGCCCTCTTGTGGCTTCTGTGGACTCCTGCACTCATACAGCACCCAAAAACTTACTCCCGTAATCACATATACCTACACATAAAAATAAAATATAAATATAAATCAATATTTCTGAAACCAGAAATCAACAAATACTAATACTGAGCCTAATAGTGAACAATTACTGTTACTGTTATTATATTCCAATCGAAATAACCAGGAAGAGATGGACAAACTAGAGGTACATACAATTTAGTAAGACAAAGTCGGGAAAAAAATTGACAACCTAAAGTCTGAAAACACATACAGATACTGGACCAGTAGTTAAAATTTCTCTTCAAATAAAGGCCAATATTCCCTGGTTTTAGGGCTGAACTATGATAAATTTTTACATAAAAATTAACACTATTTATTTTGAACATCTTCCAAGAAAACCATGAATTTGTTGTTTAATTATCCAAAGCTCATTGTTGAAGGCAGAATAGCCTATAGTATAACTCAAATTCAGTTGAAGACAATCTATTTATATAACTCTTTTGATCAGACATACTTAATTTTTCCAAACATGACTAAAATATCTCAAAAAATGGAGAACTTAGTTTTTAGTATAAGATTGTATGCATCCATGTCTTAGACCTGAAAACAGACCAACAATTGTGATGATGAGAACATATGGCAAAGGTTGCTAACTTCATAGTAGACAGGATTTAAAGGGAGACAAATTGGAGGCACAAAATACCTTTCATAGCCACACGTCTGTCATGTACATCCTCCATCATATTTCAATACTTAATAAGTCATTATTGAAGGTAAAGATCTCATAACCCAATTACCTGTCAATGATGTCACCAGATAGAAACAAAGTCTTTAAATCATGAATGCTTGAGGAAATAAATTGAATTCAAATGGCCCCCATAGTCATAAAGGCCGTGTCATTATTAGAAAGTATGACTTTGCTGGAGTAGGCATGGCCTTGCTGAAGAAAGTGTTTCACTGAGGGTGGCCTTTCACTGAGGTTTCAGAAACTATCACCAGGCCTAGTAGCTCACTGTCCCCTCCTACTCCCTGTGGATCCAGATGTCTCTAGGATCATGTCTGCCTAGATACTTCCATGCTTCCCACAATTATGATAATAGAGTAGAACTCTGAACTGTAATCCAGCCCCAATTAAACATTTTATTCTATAAGAATTACAATGTCTATGGTGTCTCTTCACAGCAATAAAACCCCAACTAAGATACCAGTACACAAGACCACATCAAAAAAAATAGAGAAAATTATCTTCCCTAAAATCCAGGGAGAGTCATATTTACATTAAATGTAGGGTAATTTAGAATCATCAAGTATATGTGCATTCACTTCTTATCATATGCTAAAGTATCTGAGAAGAGCAGTTTAAAGAAGGAAACATTGTTTTAGCTCATATTTTAAGAGTCTTGGCTACTTAAGTAGTGCTTAATTGGCTCTGTCCATTTTAAGGAAGAAGAAAAAAAGAAATCGTTTCTGGCCCCCAGTGTGTAAAATGGCACTGTCCACATTCAGGGTGAGTTATCCTTCATCACATAAACCTGTCTGGAAACACTCACAGACCTGTTCAGGCATGCACTCAACCAGGGATTTTCTACAGCAAATGGACATTTTCAGGAGAGTGGTTGAATACAAGATTAACTCAAAAAAATCAATGTCTCTTCTATATACAAATGGCAAACCAACTGAGAAAGAAATAAGTGAAATAACACCCTTTATAATAGGCTCAAATAACATAAAGTAACTTGGGGTTTTCTTCAGTCTAACTATAGGGCAAAGCCAGTTCAGGCACCCTCTCCTCTATTGCTTAGGGTCTTAGGTGGGATCATCCTTGTAGATTCCTGTGAATTTCTCTAGCACTAGGTTTCCTGCTAGTCCCATAATAGCTCCCTCAGTCAAGATATCTCTTTCTTTGCTTTCATCTCTGTCCTTCCTCCATCTCGACTATCCCGTTCTCTCAAGTTCTATCCCCCTTCCATTCTCCACTCCTCTTTCCCTTTTACCCTCCCTTCTCCTCTCACCCCTATGTTCCCAATTTTTGTCAGGCGATCTTGTCTATTTTGATTTTCCAGGTGTATCTATATATGCTTTTTATAAGGTTCACCTTATTACTTAGCTTCTCTAGGAATATGAAGTATAGGCTCAATACCCTTTGTTTATAGCTAGTATTCACTTATATGTGAGTACATATAATATTCATCATTTTGAATCTGGGATAACTCACACAGGATGGTGTTTTCTAGTTCCATCCATTTGCATGCAAATTTCAAGATGTTGTTTTTTACCATTGAGTAGTACTCCAATGTGTAAATGTGCCACATTTTCTTTATCC
>LOJH01045309.1:0-11508 GCA_001685095.1 Ellobius talpinus
AGATAGATAGATAGATAGATAGATAGATAGATAGATAGATAGATAAGAGAGAGACTTAAAAACAATCCTAAACTTATATTCTTCACCTAAAAAACAACTGGCTTTTGCATAGAGTTTCTTAAAGTACTAAGTAATGAATTTAATTGAAAGTATGTGAAGCAGTATTCATCCCTTTGTAGAAGATCAAAACAAAGGAATGTAGTATTTGCAGAAATAATGAGACTTTTTTTTCTTATATTATAATTATTTTTACAAGTTTTACAGAAAAAAAAGATTTCATTAGACTTTTGAATTGGTGTCTTTTGTCTGATTTGTAGAGGAGAAATCTAAGATCATATTCACAAAGTTCATGTTTTGAGAGCTGTATAATCTTCACAAACTCATTACTTGAATAAATCTAACTTTATTCAGTACAGTATAAAACTACTGCTTATATTGAAATATATAAAACATATACTATATTTTATAGCTGCTCACTGACTTCTTCTTCCAACTTAGTCAGAACTTTATTTTTAGTTTCTCTGAGTGAATATTTTATTACATCCTTTAGTAAATATATTTTTATTTCTAGATTAAAAAGTAAAAATGTATGTTAACTACCTTCTTTTCATCCAAGTTAGGATATCACTTCTTCTCATAAAGCAATAAACCATGTGACTAAGCTATGCCTTAAAGTTTCATTTACACATTTTCCACTTTAAAGGAGAAAGGGTGTCTCTGATAGATCACTATGGACAGCAATATCCTCTCCTTTTCTTGCTGCAATACTTATCAGCATGGCAGCAAGTGGCAGGCATGGCTGCTGAAGATTCAATTTGAGATCCTTAACCACAAACATGAAGCAGGGAGAGAAAACTGGGAATGACAGTATTTAAATTCTTCAAGCTAACCCTAAGTGACAAACCTTTTCCTGTCAAGTCGACATCTTGAACCAGTCTAAACAAGAACCAAGGGTTCAAGTACATGAGCCTATGGTGGATATTTTCATTCAATCCACCACAGAAAGGTAAGAGATATAGTGGGAGAATTTGCTTGAATACATTGTATGATTACATGCAAAAGTCCTTATTTATTTTGACATGAATATTAACTAAAATGCTAGCATTCCACAGTTTTTCCCAAGCACTTCATTTTTCTATATTTATTTGTTTTTATTGTATACTTATTTATTTTTATTTTATGTATATGAATGTTTTTCTTTCAATTATATCAGTGCACCATATGCACACAGTGCCAGAGCAATCAGAGAAGGGTATCAAATCTCCTGAAGGTACAGATGGTTGTGAGAGAGCATGTGGGTGCTGGGATTCACATCTGGGTCCTCTGGGAAAGCAGCTAGGGCTCTTAACTGCTGAACCATTTCTTCCATAACTTCTCAAGCATTTTTGAGAATATTTTAGCATGTATTCATTCATACACACTCTGTATGTGTGTGTATGTGGGGTGTTTTCAAACTCTTTGTTACAAACCTTAAGTAACATGACTTCAACTATCACTATGATGCATATGCACATACTGGCCTGGATTGGTTCACAGCTCTCCACATCACTAATTTTAGCCAGTTATTCTACTGAAATTGGCTCCTGAATTCACTCATTTAAAAAAAAACATGTAATGTGAAAAATTTACAATTGTGGTATCCTTTTTAATACTCATATACATAAATCCTCTCTCTACTTTCCACATTTAAAAATTAAAATGTTATTCTCCAGAGACAAACAATACCCCTGTGAACTGTACCCATCACTGTTACCCCTATCTCCCAGGCTTTACAGGATTCATAAATAGGACCCTAATTTAAGTACCCATTAATATCACAGATGTCCTGGTTTCTTTGACAGGCATCTTCATATGGTGTCCTCCACCATGTAATCTCAGCATTTAAAAATAAACAAGAATTTTTCTCAGGATATTGCAATCTGTTCTTTCTTCTAATCAAATAATCATGAATAAATTTTTACTATTTAACTCCATTAAGATACTTCTTTCTCTAACATCACAGATCCTCATGCAACAAGAAACATTCACAGAATGTAAAATAAAAACCAAATATCATAACATTATCTCAGGGGAATGGTATGTGGTATATTGAAATGACATTCTACTAATTTGCAACTTTTCTATGTATTTAAAATTTCTACAAAACAAACAGTGAAATAATTATGTTAAAAACTGAACTGTGTTTTGTAGCATGCTTCAAACAGGTCAAATGAAAAATCAAAACATTAAATTCCAAAATTCAATGAACATACCAAATTGTGGTGTGCCTGCCAACTCCACATATTTGTAGGAAAAACACTGAGAAAAAATTATGGTTAGATATTCATATAAAAATTATTCTCAAGAGGATGTAGACCAATTTTACTCTTTTATACAAGTACAAAATGTCTTTCATCTTGAAAACCAATTAGCAATGTAAACTAGTTTAAATATTTTACATGAATTTCAAAGGCAGAGATCAAAGAGCCATCTAGCTTTAGTTACTCTTAGCAGTTATGTGGTCCAGTCACACATTCAAAGAGTAATTTGCTCTATGATATCCCTAGGGGGTGACATCTCATTCTTATAATGATTGCCCTGAGTAACTCTCAGCTTGTTTGTTTAAATTTTGGGCTTTTTTGTGTGATGTAAAAAAATACACACCTTCTTCATAATTTTACCTATTAATCTTTCCTCCATCATTTGTTCTCCTCTTAAATATTTAAAATATTTTGCCTATCTGCTCAAGCTAAAATTTTTAAATAATCCATTGTGAACTATGATGGGTAAATCCTTACTGCCACTGCTTGTAAAATATTACATGGGCAATGTAATAAGACAAGCAGCTGAAAGTTTGACATGGCAAAATACTGGTAGTCACACCCATTTTCCAGGTGGTAGTCACACCCAGCTTCAAGTTTGTACTCACCCTCAGTTTCCAAGTGGTATTCCCACAGGGCTCCTAGTGGTAGTCATACCCAAATTCCAGGGACAACGGAGGTACTGTGTTAAAAACAATGATTTTGAGGAATTTAAGACCTTTGGGCAAATAAGCATCCAAAGAAGAAGGGACAACTTCCCAGAAAAATGACAAAAAAAGGAATAATATGACCTAATATAATCTCTGAAGTCTCCAAAAAGGTGATGGAATCCAAACACAACTATCCCACCAGGACTATGACAATACTACTAAACTGAAAAAAAACACATAATTATCAGTTTTGGACTACAAACTGCTCAGAACAATTTTGAGGTGGCTAGCTGAGCTGTTCCAACCTCACAGACTCCCTTAGGCAGGTTTTGAAACAAGCCCTGCACTTTTCTGTTAGACAGACAGGATAACAAATGATACAGTTGCCTCTCCAAGGATTTGACATTTAACCCAAATATTTCTTTTCAGGTTACCCTAAAAATATTGTTGCCCCCAGACAGCAGGAAGTAAATTTAAGAACACATTGCCCACATTCCCTAGAGGTAGAGTAGGCAGCTTTTAGTCTTTCATTGGGTTATGAATATTTGTCATTGCTTGGGGGATTGGTTGCAAGTTGTTATTTGATAATGGTCAGGCAAAAGGCTAAACAATGGAGATTAGATTTAGGGTTATTGTTTTGAAAAGCAAAAAAGGACATAAATGTGATAGGATAGAAAGGGTAGATTATTTAATCTACTCTAAAAACAAAAAAGGGATTATAGAGATATGAAAAAATAAAAGATAGATTATTGAATCTACTTCTACAAAAGCAACTACTAGTTTTAAATATTTTATATCAAGTTGTCCTTTTGCATATTATATACAAATTTGTATTCTGATGCAAATTTGAGATTAATTTTGTTAGAACATACTGTACATACACTTCTACTCTTGTTCAGGATATTATACCTATACAGTTCAATTAACAATATAACACAAATTTTTAGCCCTTCAAAGTTATTATTACCAACTATTTATGATAAAAAGGAAATGCAGATTAGTAGTTAGTCACCTATTATAATCTAATTTGTAGTCATAGTGGGTATATTTTAAGATCAAACATATTTTAAATAGACAGGTCATCTTCAAACACTTAAGAGATCTACAGAATATGGCATTTAAAATGTTTCAATAACATAGGTTCTTTTTTATGACAATGAGGCATGTCTCTTCCTAACAGCATCAGTCTACTTTATAGAAGATGATGGGCATCGAAGAAACTTCACATGGAGTTTACTTTCTTTGTGGCAAAATTAAGCCACTGGTCTAAAGTGCCCTTGCCTCTATTTCTGACACTATGCTGTCCAAATTGGTTAATCAGGAAACAAAAAAAGTAACTATAAAACCTTGTCAAGACAAGAAGATAAAATTCTTCAAAAAAAACCTGCTTCACAGAAATGTCTGTCAAATATTCTAGGCCTGTAGGCTGAGGATGGTTGTCCTAATATTTCAGAGGAACTTCAGGTGACTATCCAGGCACACAGATGTTATTGTCATTTCTTACATTTTTTAGAAATCAGTTGCTCACACTTACTGCTGAATCTGTTTATATTATTTCCTTCTTGTGTCTCTGAGGGAGTTAAACACTAGCTATTTAGAGTTTTCCTTGTTTTCCAGACTGAAAAAAGAAACTCAAAAGAAATAAAAAGTATATAAGGCTGAGAGACATAAAAGGATACATATGAATTAGTAATGCAAGTTAGAATAGAAAGTGAATTCTTTAAAACATTTTGGACTCACCAAGACAGGATACATAATGGAGTATTTTCTCTGATTTTGTCAAATGCAAATGGACTAGAGATTGTTTATGTATTTATTGCCTGTATATATTGTAAATAGTTATTATACTTACTGTGTATAGTTTTTCATAGCCTTCCTTTTTATTTTAGACAAAAAAGGGAAATGTAGTGATATTTTGCTTATGTTTTAACAAATAAAGCTTGCCTGAAGAATGGAGTACAGAGCTAAGCTACTAAAGGAAAGTGAGTGGTGGCATACACCTTTAATCCTAGGATGTGGGAGACCAAGGCAGGGGGATCTCTGTTAGTTCAAGGCCACCCTGGGCTACACACAAACAGAGCTCACACAAAGGTGATCCCAACACTTGGGATCCCATGCCTTTCATCCCAGCACTAGGGAGGTTGAGACAGGAGTGATATGACAGAGTGGAGAGAGGAATACAAGGTGTAAGAATACAGGAAAGCCATGCAGTCTGAAGTTGGTTGGAGAGAGTTGCAGACTGAGATTTGGTGAAGACAGATAGAGTGGGAGATGCAGTCTGAGGGCAGGACCACCCTTTTGGTAGCAGCATTGGTAGAATAAAAGAGCTCTCCAAAGGCTGGCCTTCCTGCTTCGCTGATCTTCAGCATTAATCCCAATATCTGACTCTGGGGTTTTATTATTAAGACCAAGTAGAATTCATGCAGCATTGTGTAGCATAGGTCACAGTAATTGTGATACACATGTTCCTTCTAGTTAAACATCTAGGATATGACATCTTCATGAAATCCTTTCACTGGAACAGTTTATATTTCTACCCAATTTACATTTCTCAGTCTCTTAAAAGAATCTTTCTTCATTTTTAATGGTTTTCTTTATTTTGAAATTATAATATAATCATATTATTACTCATTTTTTTCTCTAATCCCACTTTCTCTCTTTCAAATTCACGGTGTACTTCATTTTATTTTTGAAATTATAATGTAATCACAATATTTCCCTCTTCCATTTCCTCCTTCCCGACTCTCCCATACATCCTTCCGCTCCTCTCTCTTTCAAATTCATGTCCTCTTTTTCTACTAAGTGCCATTACATTCGGATATATACATGTACATACACATATATCCCTAAATATAACATCCTCAGGTCATATAATATTATTTGTATGTATATTTTCAGGGCTATCTCTGGACAACCAATCATTGTGTTCTTCCCTGACAAAGACCATCTCTCCTGCTAACAGTTTCCTTCCATGGACTATAGCTGTTTTTCTAGGATTTAGGTCTCATGGGCATTTTCCCAACCCAATTTAGCATGTTCTTCATTGTCATTCTTGTTCATATACATATGTGATAACAAATAACAAAAAAATCTTTTAGTTCACCTCTTTGTTTCACCTATCCAAAGAGCTAGTTTGCTTAATTTATAATACTTGATTACTTTTATATTTTTTCAAATAATTACCTGAATATAGCAAATTTGTTTCATGAAATTATGCATATGAAATACAATAATTATAAACAAGCTATGATTCTATTTACGTCATCATAAGTTTTCTTCAACTGAATGAGAGGAGACCATTAATAAATATATTTAAATGTTTTATGTCTGGTTTTATTTTGTATTTTAGAAAACTACAGATTTTGTTTGTTTCCAACCACAACCCATCAGAACAGTGATGAAATTGGAAAACCTATGCTATGGTTCTGGGTTGTATTTATAGAGGGAGAATGGTTAGCTGTTTTGCAGAGGTTGTCCATGTTTGGATGGACAGAAAGGAAGAAAACGAGCTCAGGTGACTGCTAAACTAAAAGCCTTATTATAGAAAGGAAATTCAGATATTCTATCATCAAGCTGAGACCAGAACTAGAAGGATAAATGGCATGCAATGAGGTAAATACATGAAATTATGTTTGGGTCTCAGGCCACTTTTCTTAAAATGAAGAGATGGCTGTGTTGAGCCTTCACTTTAAAGCGGTGTTTTAAGTTTAGCCTTCCTATACCTCTGGGAAGTACCTAATTTAGCTGAATGATATCTGCAATTCATCAAGGATGCTCTTCATATAGCTTCCATTGAGTGAGCTGAATCTTTTATTTAATTTTTAAAACCCTATCTTTTCTCATTTTATATTCCAAAACCATTTTCCATTCCCTCCCCTCCTCCTGCTCCCTCAACTTTTCCCCAACGCCACCCACCCATTCTACCTTCCATCCACTTCTCAGAAAGGGTCAGGCTTCCCATGGGGAGTCAACAAAGTCTATCACATTGCTTTGAGGCAGGACCATATTTCTAGGCTGAGCAAGGTACCCCTCCAGAGAGAATGGGTTCCCAAAACACAGAATAAGCAGTAGGAATAAATCCCGGTCTCACTGCCAGTGGCCCTACAGTCTGCCCCAGCCATATAACTGTCACCCACATTCAGAGGGCCTAGTTTTGTCTCCATCATGGTCTTGAACTCTTTGCTAGTATCCTCACTCCTCCCTCTCTTCAACTGGACTTTGGGAGCTCAGCCCGATGCTCTGCTGTGGTTCTCTGCATCTGCTTCCATCAGTTGCTGGATGTAGGTCCTATGATGACATTTGAGTTAGACAATGTAGACATTGATGACTACAGGGCAGGGCCAGTTCAGGTACCCTCTCTACTATGGCCTAGGGTCTATTTCCCAGTTCTTTATAATGAAATAAGCCTGTATTTCTGAGTTTGCCTTCTCTGAATTTGCAAAGTTCGCAACACTTTATCCCAGTCTTTCAACATTCCAGATTGAAAACATACATATATTTTAAAACTTTTTTTCATTTTTAAAATACAGAAAACTAAACCAACCATGTGAATCTATCTATTTTGATAGACAAAAAAATACTGATCCAAGCAATAAGTTTGTGTTGGTCTATTCATGTTTTGAACCACCAGCAATCTATATAAAATGGAATTGAGTTTAGCTGATTAATCTCTACTAATTTGGCCTTTGCAAAGATTTGAAATAAGACTGAGCTATCTCTTATATAAGGCAGAGATAAAAATAAATGAACTCTTTAAAATTCAGGCTCTTTCTAATTGGGTTTGCTTATGCCGCTTTGTAATTTTCTTGAAGGCAACAGAGGAAACCATGAAAGGATGGTACCTAATAAAACAGAAACAGAGGAAGTTCATAAAAATAAAGCTAGTGTATTTTTGCACCGTTCATCCAAATCTTTCCTCTAATATTACTTCATTTCTCATTTCAACCTCTATTTGAAGGCTACCCCTTCCAGGAGCTTCCCCAGTAAAAGGCACATTGGATAATGTACTCCCAATTAATTCATTCCAGTATTTGTGAAATTAGGACAGCTTTTCTAATAAAATGTAAGGATATGATAAAAAGCAAGGTTATGTATAAGCAATCTCTGGAACCTAAGAAGACAAACATATAAAGTATTCTCATAACATTTGTGATAATGCCATTAATATTATTTAGTTCTCTAGATTGTGTTATTTCATTTGTTTACTGCTAGGAAAGAATAGTAGTTGTCAGAAATCTAAAATATTGACATGGAAGCGTAAAATTGACAAATCCCATCAGCATTTGTTTTAGTTACATACATACTGGCAAATTTTGGGAGCTTTTCATTATTGATAATGTTCAATAAATTATTTTTAACTTTCAATTCTCTAAGGACACCTCTAATAATACATAGGGTGTAGTTAAACACAGTGGATTGGTTATTTACTTCTGTCTATATGTTTGTTTGTTTCTGTCACTGGTATTCTTGTCATGATTTTAAACTGCTGTATTTTTATGTTGCTACATTGCTCCTACAAATAGGGAAAAGAAAGGTAATAATCCTTTGGTGATTTACAGGTTTGTTTGTGAGCAGCAACGAATAAAACACAGGTTTTAAAGTATTTGGAAGATGTAAAATTTGGGCCTAATGAATAATTATTGGTGCTAAAGATTCCTAGCTGCAAAGGATGCCTAAATGCTCCAGGTGTTCTCAGTCAAAAAGGCTAATGACCCCACCAGCTATAATTTATAAAAAAATAAAAAATAAAAAAATAAAGAACTCAGTTCTTCAAGTCAGAGAAGAATGCAATAAACATTGTAAAACTTTCTTCAATATTAAAATATTCAAAATGTAAATAGTCCTGGTACCAAGCTTAGAATACTATGGAACTGTAAAATGGATTTCAAATTAGTTATTTTTCTTACACTAGAATATTCAGAGAATTAAGCCATGACTTATGTTCATCAATATCACATGTTTTACCAATATGTCTGAATGCCAAGTACTGCTCCCCCCCAAAATACACAAAGTCATATCTGTCAGTCCTAGTGTGTTTCTCTGCCTCTGTTCTCTCTGTCTCTGTCTCTGTCTCTCTGTCTCTCTCTCTCATCATTTTCTTTCTATCTCCTTGTGAGTATGTGTGCATGATCAAATGTGTTAGAGTTGTCTGTGTGTGTATGTTTTTGCACCACTCCTGTGGACTGTTAGCTATTGGATCAGAAAAACCGAGTCAGTTTCTTGCTCAGAGTTTCTTCTGCTGCAGTTTTTAACAACACACAAGTCCTCCCTGGATTAAAGATTAAATGATGTTATTAAAGATTCTTAAACTTTATGTGTATGTGTTCATGGACTATGTTGATATGAATACAGATACCCTTAGATCCCATGTATATTGGATCACTTTGGAGTTGAAGTTGTAGTTAACTGTGTGCTGCCTAAGTTGGATCTAAGACCTGAACTTGGATCCTTTATAAAAGCTGTGTGACTTCTTAACAGCTGAGGCATCTCTCTGACTCTAGAAAAATGTCTCTATCAAGCACTTATTTCATGTTAAACACTATAATTTTCTTATTATAAAGTTCATCCTCAGATGAAAGAATTAAGATGGTTGCATAATTCATTTTACAGAACCGAATTATCATTGACTAATGAAAGGCACTTAGCTTATTAATTATTTTATTTATTTATTGTCTCCCTTTTCAATGACTTTTTCAGCTACTCAATGGGAAATGGTTCACTGTAAGTGGTGATGGCGGTCCTTGAAATCGATAGCTGGCAAAATTTTGAAAGTGCTGGATTAAGACCCATACTGGAATCTGCTTATGGAGAAAGTGTCAAGGCCCTGATCACAATCCTACTGTTTACAACTACTGTTAAAATGATTATGTCTGCATTTTTTTGAAATTGCTTCAGTTTGTCAGTTTTTATGCCTGTCTCTCAACATAAAAGAAATCAAATTATAAGAAGAATGAACTCCTGATCTCAAAAAGTGATAATAAAAGCTGAAAATGCTGTGGTGGGTTTTACTAAGCTATAAGTGTGGGAAATGTCATCTCTGAACACAGGTATGCAAAATAAATTTTGCATAAATTTGTGTTATTTTTTATGATTTTTTCATCATGATTTTTTGTTTTTCAACATAAAGAGTTGATCCATCATAATTTTTATGTGCATACATTGTGAAAGTTTGCCCATTGAAAGCATTGAATAAAATAATCATCATGCATTTCTCTTATATGTATGTGAAATCGTTGCTGATACAGTAAAAGTATGAATGAATATATCAAATGGTTAATTCTTCCTGAGCTTTCCCTTTGTAATTCTGTCTTATTACAATCTTTAACAAAAAGCTAAAATTCAAATTGGCAGTATATTTTGTAAGGAAGACCCTTCAGAAATTAAGTCCAAAGTCACCCTACCACATAATAAGGCATAGTTAATCCAGGCATGCCATGAGGACAAAGGGAATGTGAAATCAAGAGAGGAAAATGGAAGTTGTCCATTTCAGCTATGCACAGATAACTTGTTGTATCAAGGAAGAGCAGTCATCATAGTTTTTGCTACCTTTCTGTCCTAGTGTTCATGAAGAGCACGTACATGTGTGCATGTGTGTGTTTGTAGATTATGTGCCCATATGTATAAAACCCATTAAATGTGTAACCTACTTAATCTCTCTAATCTGATTATTAAACAGAAACACTATCTCTATTTATTACCCTCATGTTTCAAAAGTTAAGTTGGAGTGCATAGAAGTTTAAAGGGTAAGAGTGACACAAAAGAATAAAAATGATTTTGTCAAAATGCATAAAATAAAACCTCCCATATCCTCATTGTGCAAGAGTATTTGGGGGGGAGAATACACGCATTCTTTAGACCTTGTGAAATGAAAAGCTGACATTACTTGTGTGTTTATTTGAAACTTAAGCTTTGCTGAAAATTATATAAATAGATGCTAAGTTTGGAGATAAAGAGTATCTTTTAATTGTTGATTTAATTATGCTGTAATCTAAATCTTAGGCAATGTATTTTCCTTAATATTTCTGAATTATATTTTTTTCAGAATGAGAAATTCACAAATATTGGGATGCACAATAGGAGCAGGGGCCTTAGCCTTTTGAAGACACTTGTTGGGTTCAGATAATCTTACGGTTTCAGAGCTTATTGATGAACCTCTCTGAATTGTTGTGCTTTGGTCCACCCTATGTTCCCAGTTCTGTCTCATTGAGTGATAGTAACCCTGGGCTCAAAACCATGCACTTGTTTATGGATCTACAGAGTAAGAGAGGCAGGTTTACAAATATCTCCCTGAATTCTCTACTATTGTTTTTACTTTATCAGCTCAAAACTTTTGGTTTCTCATAATTCCGGGTTGTTAATTTACTACAGAGATTTCTGCCCCTGAACTCTGGTTCATATGTTTAAGTAAGTTCCTGCTAGAGTATTTTTTTTGTTTCTTGTCCATGATACAAACTGGAAATGATAGTGTCACAAAAACTTGCAGCCCTCTAATAATATTTAATATTTTTACAAAATAGTACTTACATAAGGACACCTACATATTTCAAATATATATATAT
>LOJH01045310.1:0-11997 GCA_001685095.1 Ellobius talpinus
GAGAGAGAGAGAGAGAGAGAGAGAGAGAGAGAGAATTAGGACATCTGGGCATGCACTGGTCTTGTGCCTTCCTCCTCCTCCAAGTTCAGCTCATCCTGCATTACTCCTGCCAGGACAAATGCTGGGCCTTCTTAGCCTGAAACACAGTGGTGAAGTGAATCAGAGCTGTTGTCAGCTCCTTTTCTCCGATTTCCTACATTTTCTTCAGATTCAAGTGCATTGCATTGTGGAGTGGAACCTGAAAAGGTGGCTGGGTTAGCTAGATGACTAGTAGCTTGCCTCTCATGGACACAAGCAAGACCACATGGTCACTGGGCCCTCAGTAAGCATCTAAGGGAGGCGAATGTGAATCTAGGATATCTCTGAGACTCTCCCAGCTGCAACCCTAGAGGAAGCCTGCATTCATATTTCTCAATACAGCACCAGCGGGACCCTAATTAATGAGTTTGTTCTTCTTGCCAGCTGGGTACAAAAAGCATTGTCTGGTCTCTAACCACTGTGTGTGTACTGTGTCGATTTGGAATTCCTAGATCTCAAAAGAGATCAGCTGGCTATTACAGCCTCCGCTGCCTACATTATTCTACAAGGTGGCTAATAATCAGAAACACCATTTCATTTACAGGGTGGGGGAGGGGTGCACATATTATAGTCTGTCATGATGATGGCTAAGATTTTGTTAGCCAGTTACATCCTTGTGTTTTCAAGTGACTTATAGAAAGCCAGTTTGGTGACATTGGAAGGCTGGTGGGAATGACTTGCTTGCAGAAGATTAGGTAGCCAGCTGGAAGATGCTTTGGATAAAGTGAGCTCTGGGCTGATGGGTCCCCAATTCTCTGATAGACTGCCTTCAGGAACACTACTGTACTCCTCCTCCTCCAATATGCTACAAGCCCCTTACTCTCAGGATGGCATTATTTTAGCACTGAGCAAGGCTCCTCCAAGCCCAGGATTAAATTAAGAGAAATCCCCCTGCTGCTTCTATTGAATTGAGTTAATATAATGAGTTTATTGTTAAATTAAACAAAATGAAACTTGCCACATGGAAGAAATATGGCTGACATCACAGTGGGACGCTGGTTGGGCTGTTTTCCGCCCCTTCCTACCTTGCTTCTGAACTGTTCAGAGGTGGCTTATAGGCTCTGATGGTTCAAGTCCCACATTCTGACTCTGTATCTCAAGGGAGATGAGAGCTGAGAGTTAGGACCAGCACTCCAAGCAGAAAGGAAGCATGAGCTGTTCCTTTTGGTGAGATGTAGTTAGCCTAGCTTGAGAACTCTGCCTTCAACGATGCAGGATCTGTTGTCATACAAACAGGTGCTCATTTCCCTCCCCGGGTCGAGGTTCTAGCACACAGAAAGAGTTAACTCCCCCTCAAACTAACTAGTGTAGCACATTGCCGACTTCCTTCTTCAACTCTTAGGATGTCAGCTTCAAATGCTTTGTCAGCCTCTTGCAGCCCAAGTCTTACACAGTCAGGAAGTGAATTGTTATTGGCATGCTGTTTCCAAAAGGCACGCTGAGCTGACTTATTAAGATTTTTCTAGAACATAGTATTCCCCTTCCCTAGGCTTGTTATTTGGTTTTAAAAGCATTGTTTCCTCCAGTATATGATGGATGACCGGGCATTGATCATCTTTAACCCAGCATTGATAGGCAAAGGGATTGCACTTGGCAATCAGACAAGTCAGAGGTTGGGAGAATCTTCTAGAAGACACAGGAAAGAGGTGTCTACAAGGAAAGTCAAGATACAGCATGTTAGCAATTCATGAGATACTTTAAGTTTCTCCATGGGGAAAAGTCTTGCTTTGGTTTTTAGTTTGTTCTTTCAAATAATCATCTTAAGCTCAGAAGCCGTCTGCTGTAAGCTTCACACTACAGATGAGGAAATTGAGGCAAAAGGATCTGGTGATATGTTTATATGGTATCTAATTGATAGTCCCTCCAGGCCTCTTAGGTCCCTGGCTTCCAGAGGATCATATGACTTTCTTCTCTTTCATCTCATGGCCCTCAGCCTTTCATAAAAGTTTGACAGTATATGTAACAGTGCCCATTAGGTGACCTTACCCTTTCTTTCTTGGTTCAGAACCAGCCACCCAGATTGCACCCATCTCTCCCCACCGTATCTGTCACCCACCAGCCAGTCGTCTATTCCTCCTCTGCTTCGTCCCCTCTTTGCCCCATCAGAGAGTAGTGCCTGCCATTGTCTACCTCCTCTTAGCCCCAGCATCATCACCTTTGAGCTGAGATCTGGGACATTCTTGGATGTCGCAAGTCTTGTCTTACCCTGAGTTTCTATTGTTTCCATTCTGGGATCTTTTCTTGGGTCTGATGTCAATCCCTGTCTGGTGTCTCACATCTTTTTGTCTTGCATTTCTTGCCTGGTCAGTAAAGACAACCTGTTCCTAGGCTTTGAGACTTGTATATTTAAGGCCTCAAATGCCCAGTTAGTCTTAGGTCAACCTGTATAAGCCACAGGCTAAGCTGGCAAAAGTGGGGTTTGGTAGAACGAACGTTTTCATGTAGCAAAACGAGCATGTTTTCAATTCTTGTCATCATCATCAAGAAATCTAACCATCAGATGTGTTTTCCAGAAAGATCTTCTTTAGTTAATAATTTCTGTAAAAAAAACCCTAATGCTAAGTATATCCCATAATTTTACATCTGTTAAGTGATTTGAACTGTAAAATGTTAACACTAAGAAAAAAAATTACGTGTGCCTTTCCAGCTGTTGATGTGCTCTAAGAAGTGGATGGTGGTGTGCAGGACGTCTCTCTGGCAGGCTCAAGGAAGTTCTATTCTGATGCTTTCTGGGGGAGGGAAGGGGCAGAGTAAGTATTTGTCTGGAATTCAGCTGTTTTTGTTTTATTTTAGAATACAAAGTCTGGTTAGAATTTACTTCCAAAATCTGATCTACTGAGAATGGCTACCAGCCAGGTTGCATTGTCCTCTGTTCTAGGAAGGTGGGGGCTGCGTGGAAGCTGGCAGTAAGCTGAACCAAGCCCCCCAGTAGTGTAAGGCCCCCCTTCCCTTCTGGCCCACCCACACAAATGAGCCCTCAGCCTGCATAGACAGATGGGCAGGAAGTCTTGAGACTGAAGCAGGGGCTGAGCTGGCTCAGGTTCCAGCATATATGTGGGAGAAGAATGAAAGCAAGCAAGTACATGCATGCAGCATATCTTCCGCCTTTTCCTATGTGCACACCTACCTGCATGGTCTGTACATGTGAGTTCCTGGACCTCAAGGGAGGACTAGCATTCATGCATGTAAACCATGAGGAAATGGCACTCAGGTGTGCACAGGACAGAAGCTCTAATGGTGTGAGTAGCCTGTGACGGAGCCTGTGTTTGGGGCCGTGTGTGTCGTCGTCCCCCCCAATCTATTTGAGAATTCCATCTTCACACGCACTCTGGGAACCCTTACAAAGTATTCCAGTAGAGCCCTGTATGCTCTGAGAATAATTTTCCCATCAAACAGTGAGGGGTTTTAATTGCTCAGCTGCCCATTTCTTGGTTTAAATTATTTTTCATACCGGGGGTCTGTAGAAGATTTAATTTGAAAAAGAATTCTACAACTTGTGAAAACATCTTCCTGGTAACTACCACATGGTGACTCTGAATCTCTCTTATAGGTCTGGAGACTGTAAGTAACTATAGCAGAATCCACTGTGGTTGCTTGTCAGAGTCTGAAACTCCCAAACTCCCAGAAATCAGCCTAGTTTTACTATCCACAGCTTGTCCAAGAGTTGAACTCCCCATAGACTGTGTATAGCGTCAGCTCCAATCTGCCCATTCTTTCCCTGAGCTGCCCATTGTGGTTCCTGATCTTCCTGGCTCTCTCACCAAAGGATGAGCTGAGCTCTGCCATACTCATCTCCCAGTGTGCCAAGGGCTCTCCAGTGTAAGCAGAGGCTCTGTGCAGGCACCAGCCATGGAGCTAGCACAGGCTCAGGGGGAAGTGTAGGGTCTACATTGAAGAATCTTGGTTTTGTGTGTCGAAGGGATGCACATGAGAAAGGAATTTTGCCTAGAAGGGACCCACAAAGCCAAGCAAACCAACTCGAAGGTCTAAACTCTCCTATAAGATTCTGAGAGATCACCTGAGCAACCCCCACTAGGTCTCATGAATTCTACACATGTGTGGCAAGTTTCCCATCTTTGGTGTGGCCGCTGGGGCTGCACCATCACAACGGCATCTGCACACCACACCTCCTTTTTTCCATGGATGGTGTGCTGACTGCATAAACAAGAATATGATCTTCAATTAAGCATCACAAGTGGTTTCCATGATAGTGTGGCTCCTTCCTTCTTCTCTCTGGCGTTTCTGAAAGTTATGGAGAAGAAGGGGATTCGTCCAACCACTGGAATGGAAGGAAGCATTAAGGTCCCAATGAGAGGAAATGAGAATTTGTGATAATAAAAATGTCACCCAGAGTCTTCTGTTCCAGGGATGGAAGACTGGGATAACAGGAAATGTGAATTTGAGCTATTTAAAGCCAAAGTATTATGGAGAACTTATCTATAAGTGCATTTTAAGGAGATAAACATTGAGTCTCATCTAGCACTGGATTGTCTTGTTTTTTAAATACATATTTATTTGAGCATCAGTCATTCTTAGAAAAACATCTTTTATGGAGAAGATTTTAATCTTAATAAAGGCATTGCTTTCTAGAAAGCTGGTGAAAGTTATGACTATATATTTGCTTTAATATTTTTAGTAGAGGATGTCATTTAAAATAAATAAAACAACAAAGGGGGAGAGAGAGAGACTGAAGACTCATGTCTGGCATACAAAAACAGTGAATGTCTGTCAGTAAACTATTTTTCTTTGCTGATCATCATTAAGAAAATATTTATTTCACTGTTCTGCATATGTAGATGTCTGAATGTATTTACATGCAGACCAAGTACACACAGGAGCCTGCAGAGGTCAGAAGAAGGCATCACATCCCCTGGAACTGGAGTTACAGAGGGTTGTGAGCTCCAATTGGGTCCTGGGAACTGAACCTGGGTCCTGTGTCACAGAAGTCAGTGCTCTTAACTGCTGATCCATCTTTCCAGCCCCTGAATCTTACTTTTTTACAATGGACTTAATGACAGGTTTAAGGAACTAGGGAGATAGTTGATAAAGTGCTTGCCTGGGAAACACAAAGACCTGAGTTGATGCTTGGTACACCACACACACACACACACACACACACACACACACACACACACACTAAATGTGCATGCATGCATACTAGTGTGCTATAATCTCAGTGCTATGTAGGTAGAGCTGGGAGGTTCCTGTGGACTTACTAGCCAGCTAGCCTAACCTAACTAGTGAGCTTCAGACCAATGAGAGACCCTTCCTCATAAAAACAAGGTGCATGGCACCTAAGGAACAAGAAGGTTGATTCCTACCCCCAAGGATTAGACCCTAAAATTCAATGCTTGCTCATTTCCAAATTTCAATCATCCTCTTCCTATGTCAAACAAATGAACTTAAAAATAAGTATAACCTTGTTTAAAAATATGTTTAAGTATAAATAAGTATAGTCAAAGATACCAACATGGTGCCCTCTCTTCTAGGTACCCAGTTAACATTCTTCAAATCAAGATAGCTGAAGACAATAGCCTTAAGGAGTCAGTTTACTTTCATATTAGAAGAAAATTTAATTGGCCTAGGGAGCTAGCTCAGTTGTTAAAGCGCTTGCCTTGCAAGCATGGAGACCTGAGTTCAATCCCTGACACCCACATTAAAAGCCAGCACATGGTGACATGTCCTCGTAATCCTGGCATTGGGAAACAGAGACAGATAGATCACTAGGGCTCAGTGGGCACTTAGCCTAGTCTACTTGATAAGTTCCAGGCTAAGGAAATAACTTGTCTCAAAAGTAAACTAGGTGGCAGTGTCTGGGAACAACAGTAGAGTTTGTGCTCTGACCTTCTATACTGTATACCTGCACACGCACACCACACACATGCCACGAGCACATACAAAAATAATAATAATCTAGTCTAATAATTAGTTGCCTTGCTTTCTCCTCTCCCATATAAACCTTTAGAACCTACCCTGCATTTCGTCAGCTCCTAGAGTTCATTTATGGATAGTTTAGAATGAGTTTTGAATCATTTAAAAGTATCTTTTCTGTAAGACATCTAATACAGCAACAGAGGTGTATGTCTCCTGTATGTTTGCAGAGTAGCTGCCTTCAGGACTGTGCTGCTGCAGACTTAAGGGTCACCGGAATCAGAGCCCTTAAATTCTCAAACCTTTGTGCAGGTATAATTAACATCCAAATAAATACACTGAAGAGGAATTCGGTGTGCAGTGCAATAAGTTTGGACAACCGCCTATGACTGTATATGCACTAGATTAAGCAGAAGATGGAGTGCTTCCCGCCCTTTAGGTGCTCCCCATTGCAGAAGGGCTCTCTTTGATATCTTCGTGCCTCATATTGGGTCTCTTTATTTCATTATCAAATGATGAAAAGGGCAAAATGTGGTAAGTAGGGAAATTGCTCTCACTTTGAACTTGTCTCCAAGTATTGATTGTTTTGCTTAGAGTGAATGTCCAGAAGTGCACTCTTTTTCACTGTGGGGACAAGAAAGTGTGTCAGTCGATATATATGGCGTGTCCTTTGGTGTTAGGAATTACCCAGAAGGCTTCTCTGTCTTTTGGGGAAGACCCCGAAGTATATACAGCAGGGATTTGAAAAGAGAGATACATTCAGGCTGTCTAGGAGGGCTTGAACTGGGACTAGGAGATCTGGGATTGCTGACACTCAGAGACAGGGTCCTTGTACCATGGACTTCTGATGTGATGAGGAAAGAAAATCCCACCAGTTGAAAGAAAGGAAGTTTGTCAGTGGGCGGATGAGGAATGAGAGGAATGACACAGAAGAAGGTCCCTTTTCAAAGGTCACGTCTATCATAGCAGAGTCAAAAGGTAGAGTGGGGTTGGCAAGATTCTGAAGACCAGGAGATCCTAAAATTGCCAACAATCCCAGGCAAGCCAAGAAAAATCAACTTCCATACTGAAAACTGGAAACAGCCCCTCCCCCCATGTATCAGCGCCTCTGTCCCTGGACTGCTAACAACCAGCTCAAATTGGCTGATTTCCCTACATTTGTCAGGGAGCCAGCTGCACTGGCTCAGCTGAGCATCTGTAGAAAGGAAAGCAGAGAACCAGGAAGAAAAAAAGACACTTTCAAGTCATTATTCTTCTTCATTTCCCTATTCTCTGCCCCGCCCCTCCCAGGCTCCACTGCCGTGCCTCTTTCTTCGTTATGTTCTTTATTTAAAAACTCTTTTTATAACAATCTTTTCCTTTATGTGGCGAGAGCCCCTGGCATCCTTCCAGTGACCTGTCTGCGGAGAGATACTCCTCCCTCCTAATTAGGCCTTTCTTACCCCACTTCCTCCTCTCCTTCTCTTTCTCTCCCTTTGAAAGCATCTGGCTCTTGACACGCCGAGGCCCCAATGGAGTAGCCACATTTGCTAAAGCAAAGGGTCCTTAGAAGGGTGATGAAGTTGGCTTCTTCAAGGAGCCCAGAAAATTCACTCAGACCCATGATTACAGTGGACCAGAGCCCAGAATGATGCCAAAGTAAGGTGTGTGGAAATGTCTTTATCCCAGTCACAGATTCACATCAATACACACCCAGCATCCTCTTCCCCATTCCTGGACCACTTCATGTGTGGATCCTTGCATACTTAAGCCATCGTTCCTGGGATATGTATGCTCTTGTAAGTTTGGGGGCTAAGAGGGTAGGATTCTGTGTTGTCCAGTACCCTTGAAATTATGGAAGGAGCTAGAACCTAAAGGTAAAGAGAGTCAGAGATAGAGACAAGACAGGGTGATGGACCTGGAC
Source organism: Ellobius talpinus (assembly GCA_001685095.1). Classification (NCBI taxonomy): domain Eukaryota; kingdom Metazoa; phylum Chordata; class Mammalia; order Rodentia; family Cricetidae; genus Ellobius; species Ellobius talpinus. The sequence continues at coordinate 7,853 of LOJH01045310.1, forward strand.
ACCATTCTCCCAGGGCTTGTGAGCTAGTTGTCACAAAGGAAATGCATGGCATTTGATGCTTGAAAAGCGTGATGTGGAACTGCTGCTCTGCAGGAAGAGTAGATTTGACATCATTCCTCTTCTGTGGTTCAAGCAGCTCCGTCAGTGTTAGCTATTTTATCCACTCCATGACAACATACCTCACAAAAGCCCCTTAAGGAAGGAAGGGTTTGTTTGGGCTCACAGGTTGAGCGTGCAGCCCATCATGGCAGGAAGTCATTGCTGTAGGAACTTGAGGCAGCTGGTCACATTGTTTCTACAGTCAGGAAGCGGAGAGAGGTGAGCGCTGCAGTTCAGTTAGCTTTCTCCTGTTCGTTCACTATAACCACAGTCCACAGGATGGTGCAGCCCACATTCAATGTGGGTCTTTTCCCCACAGTTCACCTCGTCTAGAAAACCCTTCACAGACCTGCCCTGAGGCATCTCATCAGTGATTCCTCATCCTGTCAAACTGATAACGTTAATCATCATGGGTACCCTTATATACCCTACACACACACACACAATCCCCAGTGTAACAGCATTGAGAGGTAGGTCCTTTAAATGGTCATGACTAGGTTAATGCCTTCATTGCAGTTATGGGTTCCTGAGAGGTTAGCTTAGGTCCTTTTCCACTCGTTCCCTTAATCTTTTCCCTCAGTCCTAATGCAGTAAGACATCTGCCACGGGAAAGCTGCAGAACATCCATTCTAGGCTTCTAGCCTCCACAACAGTGAGTCAGCATAGCTAATATTGTTTATAAAACAGCGCTTCGGTGGGATTGTGTCCTAATGCACAAACCAGTGAGGTCAAGTTCCTTTGAAGGAACTCTCTTCTGAGCACAATGCACTCAGCATTCTGAAGAGGAGGCAGGAGGTCTCTCAGGGATCGCCCTACATTTGATAAGACTAAAGGCCTGAGCCAAAATCATGTGTCATGGAACTCTTCAGCACACAAGAAGAAATTAGTTACATTTGGGCCTTTCCCATCAAGACCTGCAGCTGCCCAGTCCTACTGCTTTGGTGTGGATGGGGTCAGTGCTGCCTGATTTAGACAGTGATCTTTACTGACCGCTAATGAAGATCTTGAAAATAAGCTTGTTAGTTCAGTCAGTACTTGGACAAAATACTGAAATTTCTTTTGCCCTCAGATTGATGTCTTGGTTGACTCAAGGGTTACCAAGTGGCTCTACAGAGCATGCTTTGGCCGAAGGCGACAAAGGCATTGTTTTCCCTCTCATGGGTTTTAGCTATTTTGTTTTGTATTGTGTGTGCATGTGGGTGGCAGAAATGGGTGTGATGTACAGGAGAAAGCCAGTGCAGGGTGCTGGGCTTCTTCCTCTCCTGCTCCCCCCCTTCCTTCCTTGAAACTAGGCTTCTCTCTGAAGCCATTTCATCCAGTCCTGTTGGCCAGGGAGCTCTTGGGATCCACTCATCTCTGCCCAGCATTGCAGTGATTGCTCGCCACCCTCCCAGAAAAGGCAAAGCAATAATAACTGGGGGTGGGGGTGGGGTGGAGTGGGGAGAATGACCTACAAAACAATGATCAAGTCAATGGCAGTTGTTCGTCTCAATGGATCCTAGAAAGAAAAAAGGACAGTGATAGAAATATCTAGAAAGTGCCAGTGGATTCTTTGCTTAACATGAGTATACAGATGCCAATCTCTTAGCTTTAACAGATGTGTCATGAGCATGTGTGACTGACACCAAGGTGAACAGAATGGATTCTATTTGGGAACTCTGACCTATCCGTGTACTTAATTTTTTAAAATTTATTTTTCTAAGATTTATTTTTGTTTGAAATTATGTGTTTGTGCATATGCATACAGGTGCCCCCAAAGGCCAGAAGAGGGTGCCAAATCCCCCCAAACTAGAGTCGCAGGCAGTTGTGAGCCACGTGATATGGGTGCTGGGAAGTGAACTAGGGTCCTCTGCAAGAGCATCAAGAGCTCTTAACCGCTGAGCCATCTCTCCAGCCCCATCTGCATCCTTTTGCACAGAGGAAGTTATCTTAAGATACAAAGGGTTTCCTCTGCCTCCCCCCAACTTACATGAGTATCTTTTAGCAGTTCTGTGACATCATCTTTTTTTTTGTTTTCTCTGGAAATATTTTATTGAAATGCCAAGCTGTCAGAGAGCTGTCAGATGAATTACAAACCTGTGTCCCACATCCAGCCCAGCACTGGAGGGGCCAACACTGCTGCAGCAGTTTGAAATCTGTCATGGGCAAGTGGAATCTTGGTCCACAAGCATGTAATGTGTCTTGCCTGTAGACTCATAGGAACCATATCCTCCACAACGGCTCTTTGCCCCGTGGCTGACAGGGATGGATTGTTGGCAGAAAGACAGGTCAGGTCAAGATTAAGGTGGAGATATTAGACAGGGTCACCAAGGCTAGATGCTCTGGATATCCAGACTGTTGTGGAAGGTTGTGTTTGAAGTTGGCTCTGATGGATTTGGTCAGCCTGTGAGCTGGGGTGGCCACAGTAGCATTTTAACTACTACAAGGTCTTTCTTTTTTTGTCCCCTCCAGGCACATGTTTGCAGATGGTTGACCAATTGGTTGTGGGATTAGTGGGTTTGGATTAAACCTCCTGGGAGGCTGTGATTTACATGCATTTGGAATTATTAAGTTTATCCCCCCTCCCTCAGTCGGCAGTCCCCATATTTCTTTGTGTGGAGATATGTGTTATCGTAAATCATAAGTCTTCAAGCCATACTCGCTCTAGTGTTCTCTTCCAAGAAGCTGAGAGGCTAACAGCCCTCAGAAGCGAGAGTCCCTATCATTTGAATTAAGATCTCTAAGGCTCATGCGCACTTCACCACAGCTCCATTCTGCACAAGTTCTCACACCCTGTTGCCACCCGCTCACCACACTTCCCTTCCCTCTGCTGTACCCACACTCACAGCCCACCTTTCTCCCACTGGCTCCTTGCTTGAAACCCTGTTATTGCTAAAGTTGCATTTAAAGCATTTGTTGTCACACTTACCACATTTAAAAAGTTTGTGTGTGTGTGTGTAGGTTAGGTGCATGTGACTGTAGTACCCGTGGAGGCCAGAAGAGGGCATCGGATTCTCTGGAGTTGGAGTAACAGGAACTGGTGAGGTTCCATATGGTCCTCTATAAGCAAGAGCTCTTAGCCATGGAGCCGTCTCTCCAGTTCCTACTTACAATAGTTTTATGCCGGCCTTGTTCACTTAACACTATGTTACACCTGTTTTTCCTGACTTGGTTTAATTTACTTACAGTATTTTTTTTCACGTTTTATTTGTTAGACATTTAGGCTGTGACTTATGGCTTTGGTTTGTTTGGCTTACCATTTTAAATGACATTTTATGTTTTTGAGACTTTATACTCCTGTTATTATGCTTGTTTTCACCATTAGGGCCATTTTTATCAAGAAAATTTCTTACATGTGGTATTAGTGGGATACAAATCTCTTAAGGTTTTGTAGGACTTTGTCTATGTCTGCCATGTTGTGTGTCTAAATGGCCTAGGAATCCCATCCTTTGTCCTTTGTGATCTTGTGCCTATAACATCCCTGAACATCCCAGCTGAGGAGGTGGGAAGCAGCTTAGCTGGCAGTGTACTTGCCCAGTGAACTGGAAGTGCTGGGTTCAGACCTATAATCCTAGTGCATGGGAGGTGGGGTGGGAGGGTTAGAAGTTCAAGGTTGTCCTCTGCTGCATAGCAAATAAAAGGTCATTTCGGGCTACAGGAAACTCTGACCTTCCCTGAAGGAGACAGATAGGAAAGAATGAAGGAAGGAGGAATGGAGGGGGAAGGAAAGGGAAAAGTAAAGAAAATCCGCAAATTCCCCCACCCAGGCTACAGTTTTTTTCTGCTTCGTCTTTGGGGTGCTGGTCTAGAAGTCAGTCTCCTTTATGGAGTCCTTCCCTCTCACCCTGGGAAGACTGGGATGCTATCAGAACCAACAGTCCTTGTTTTCTCCTCAGGGACTGGTTTTGCATTCCTTTTAAACAGCTTCACTTTGCAGTTCGTATCTAGTCATAACCGAATGAATGAAAAGGAACCACTTGGCTCATACTAATTCACACAGAGGTTGTTAGCCATTTCAGTGAATACAGCCTGGATGTGGACAGCCTAGGGGAGAGAGAGAGAGAGAG
>LOJH01045311.1:0-13623 GCA_001685095.1 Ellobius talpinus
TTTATTAACCAATGAAAGTAACACATAGACAGATGACCCTCCTCCATCAGCGGGAAAACAGAACTCCAGTCTAGGAATATGTACTCAGTGGGTAAGAATACTTGCTGCACAAGCAAGAGGATCTGAGTTCAAATCCCAATTTCAGTGCAAAAATCTAGGTGTGGCTGCACATGCTCCTGTAGCCCCAGTACTGTGCAGGGCTGACAGAAGTTCTTCTGGAGCTTTCTGAACACCAGTCTAGCTCCTGGTTCCATGCAGGGTCCTGTCTCAAGGGAATAAGGCAGGGGATGACAGAGTAGGATGCCTGACATCCTCTTCTAGCCTCTGCATGTTGGTATATGTACCTACAAGTACACACGCACACACAAGCACGTGCACACATACGAGCACATGCACACGCCCTCGTGTACACATACATGCATATGCACACACAGAATTACCTTTAGGAAATATTTCTAAAGACACAAGAACACAAAATGGAAAATGCATGGTTCAAGACTAGTGAAGGCAGGAAATTAATGCTAAGTGCATGTTTGTTCACACATAAACACAGAAAACACTTCAGACCCAAAATACCACAAGACTAATGGTTCTTCTATCTGGTTGGACTGTCTATACACAATTTTTATTAATTTCTATTTTCCTGCTATTCATTACTGAGGGAAGGAGGTGAACAGGAGAGGGTCTTCTCATCATCGAGAATTTAGGACAAATGATTTTTTAAAGTCATCTTCTTATCACATCAACTATCAAGAAAAAGTTTTTCTAAACTTCTCTGTAAAAGGCTGCAAACAATGCTGACCCTGTCAGTGAGTTACAGGGACCCCCATTAGTGAGCCACAGTCACGGGGACCCCGCCAGTGAGCCATGGCCACAGGGATCCCGTCAGTGAGCCACAGTCATGGTGACCCTGTTAGTGATCCATAGCCACAGAGACCCTGTCAGTGAGCCAAAGCCACAGGACAGTGGCCCAGCCCTAGGGACCCTATCAGTGAGTCACAGCCATGGGGACCCATCAGTGAGCCACAGCCACAGGGACCCCGTCAGTGAGCCACAGCCACAGGACAGTGGCCCAGCCCTAGCAGAAGCAAACAACTGGAGATCATATGTGCTGATGTGGAGAGGGTTGACAGTCTACAGTCCCAACACCTCATAGGGGGAAAAAGTTAATATACGTAGTTTGTTCCAGGAAAAAAATACACAAGGAAGCATAAGCAGTGACCAATGCTGGGAAGAGGAAGTAGCAGAGCTCTGTAAATTAATTACCTAATATTTTCATAATCATGCATATTTCTTAAAAATAATAATCAAAGAAGCCATGTAATAGCACAATATCTGCTACATTCTTAAACAATTCTAGTTTTTTAATTTATTTATTTTATGTGTATGAGTATTTGCCTGAATATACATATACACACCATAGGCATGTCTGTCACTCTGAGAGGTCAGAAGAAGGGGTCAGATCCCTGGAACTAGAAGTACAGATTGTTGTGATCTGCCAGATAGGTGCCAGGAATTAAACCAGAAATTAAGCTGCTCTCTGTAAGAGCAGCCACTGCTCCTTAACCACTGAGACATCTCTCCAGCCCTGTTAACTATTCTAAATAGAAAAATATATCCTCACATAGGTAAAAAAGATACTTCTTATTCATTTACCACACACAAAAGAACTAAATATATAGACAACTAAAACAAAATTTAAAAATTGAGAAACAAAGCCTGGAATTGCACATGCATGGGTAAAAATAAAACAGTGAACACACTGTGCAGGAGTATGCAGGACCCTTTGGTACTGTGATATTGCAGTATGCCATTCCTAGAAATAGTTATTTCAGGGTGGATGGGTGTGGTCTGCACTGTTTCCAAAAATGCTGAACTTCCAAGCTGTCAGTAATTATTAATAGATCTAATATGCTTTTTAAATTTTATTTATTTACTTATTTATTTTGAGGCAAGAGCTCATGCTGCTCGCACTGGCCTCCACCTGCTATGCAGCTGAGGCTGATCCGGTTCTGATCCTCTGGTCTCCTCCTCCCAAACGCCACATCCTTTGTTTTAGAAAGGGCTTTCTACTACTCAGTGCTCCAAGCAACTGTCAGTGTTGCAATCAATTATTTCACCGAGGGCTCTGCCCCGCAAACGTGGACCTGGTGGAAACAGCTGACACCATGTAATCGATACAAAGAAACTAATCTACTTTCAGTTTTAGTTAAATTAATGCAGTCATAACTTAAATGTCGGGTGAAGGAAACAAATTAGATCAAGTAATAAAAATAAAATCAATTTATAATATTCGAATCATATTATTGCTTTTATCACATGCTCACACATGTTTTTGTCCTCTCCAAAAGCCCTGTTAACTGCATACACAGGACATCAGGAGCAGGCCCATGCCTCTCCCTTCATCTCTGCCTTCCTTCATGAGTTACTTCCTACACTTAGGGATTTTTTAAAAAAATCTACATTTTAAAGCCTTTGCTCTAATTTCCTAACTAATCCATATATTGAGTTTTTATGCATATTCAATCACTGTATTTATGACAAACACACCCCTCGATACAGACACCAGGGAGGCAGGACTATTAAATATTTAGAAGAGGCAGGAAGTCCACTGACAGCCAATGGTCTGTGTCAATCAAGCCCTGCTCCTGAGCAGATGGGTCCGACTGTGCCCACAGGCGGCCGGGCTTTCACCTAGGGTGGGCAGGGAGGCGCGCATGCTGCTAAGACACGCACAAAGAGAAGAGGCATTCTATAGACTCCAGAGCGACTTTCATTCTGTGAACGTGACAGATGACCCTATTCACCCAGCACAGACATTTCATCTGTCTCCAGTCATGGGCAGCTAAGCAGAAACTTGAAAAATGCACAATGAATAACACTCAGATTGAGTTCATTTTCTTTAAAGGTTTTGGCCTTTTCCACTGGCATACAGAGGAGGCTTGTGTCACTTCCTATTGCCCAGTGTGGTGGTGCACGCCTTTAATCCCAGCACTCAGGAGGCAGAGACAGGTGCATCTCTGTGAGTTCAAGACCAGTCTGCTACACAGTAAATCCCACGTCAGCCAAACAACAACAAATTTCATGAATATTTCACTCTTGGCCACAGCCTGGAAACCACCACAAAGCAGGTGAAGCTCTGAGGAGTTGAGCAACTTTCCTGAAACCACAGGATGAGAATAAAGCTTAGGCACACCTAGTATCTGGTGCTGTGTGGGCACTGCCTTCTACAGTCTGGGAAAACAGGCCTTGGTTCAAACTCTTATGGGAGCACCTGGTAGAGAATCTATGGCCCCAGAAATGGTCATTTATATGCAAGAATATTCCTAGCCAGACATTTTCTAATTAACTACAAAAATGAGATGCTGATGAGGCAAGTCACTAACTTAGCAGTATCTGAAATCCATCTATTCTATGCCATCAACGTTAAGAAACCCTTAAAGTGAAGCTAATATCATTTTGTTTTATCCAAAAACCATGGAGGAACCAAACACTGGGAATTCTCCAAACTATATTTTATAGTGCCTTAATGATAATATGAATTTCCACTTACTTTAGGGCAAGTAAATCCAGATTTACCTATGAGAATCTTGACTACTAGCAATGGCCTACCATTTGGATGGCTGCTCATACTGACTGTGCTATTTTCCTTCACTATCAAAATACCTGATGAGATAAAAAGTCTTCCATGACCTGTTTCTTCAGGTGAGATTCTGTTTTATACATATGATACATTAAATATTTAACATTACTGAATATGAAAAAAATATTGCTTCTTACAATGATGTATAAGTAGAGTATCCTAATAAATTGAGTAAAACTTTGGCATGCTTTAAAATTCATCTTAAAATTTTGAAAGACATGTCTTTTTATGTGCATGGGTGCTTTGTTTGCATGTACATCTGTATAGCACATGTATGTCTGCTCTCCAGGAAGGCCAGAAGATACCATTAAATCCCCTGGAATCAGGGTTACATAGGCTATGAGCTACTGTGTAGCTGGGAATCAAACCTGGGTCCTCTGGAAGAACAGACTGTGTTCTAATCACTGAGCCCTCTCTCCAACCCCTGTATTTGCTTGTTTTTGAAACAAGAACTTACTAACTCTTCCAGTTAGCCTGGAACCACTGTACAGCCCAAGCTGCCCTCTACTTGTGGCAATTCCCCTGCCCCAGCCTCTAGGATTACAGGCACCAACAACTGTGGGCCACTAAAATGTTGACATTTTTTAATTTTATTTTTTTATTTTAAAATAGTTATTCTTGAAATTTTTCTGAGTTTCTGATAGTTGTTTTTTAAATTGAGCCAAATGGGCCAGAGCTGTAATTTATAAACTTTGGTGGTCTCTACAGAGGTAGAAAGCTGGAGACTATAACAATGATGCTGATGTTGAGGGAATTTACGCTTGTTCCTAGGGGCCCTGCATTTCCAGTTTTCCAGTTCCTTGCTGTGGCTGCATTCCTGTGCTGAGATCCATCAACGCTCACAAAGCCAATGTGAACACAGAGAAAGGGCAGGCAGGCATTGGAGTGATGGGGCTCAGAGGCAGAAGGGCCCACTAGGCTCTGATTGGCAGTCAGTGACAATTTGAACAAAAAGATTCATTGGTTACAGAGGTCAGTCTGGGATAATGAAGAATTAATTATGCAGACGGTGATAGTTACAGCAACATGAATTATTTTATGTCAGTGAATTATACACAAAATGTTTCAAAATTTTAATTAATGTAATTTTAACACAGAAAATTGTAATTGATTATTCTTTTGAATACTTAAGTTCAGACATGTGTTTATAAATAAAACCTTGGGTGTGGATACTGAGATTAAAGAATATGTATTTAATTACACCAACTCCCCTAATAATTCATTTTTATCATTCTAAAAACTAACCCCTGACAAGGAATGATCTCTCCCCAAAGTCACAGAAACTTTTCATGTCACAGGCCCTGTGGCATGATAACAAAACACTCCATAGCCCAGGACCAAATGCTTTCCTCTCTCTTCTTTTTTCCTTTTTAAGGTCGAGTTTTAAAGACAAACACATAGAAAAGTCATAGATAAAAATCATGAAAGGGTGTATCCCTAGGACACATTCGCTACAGTCATAGGCTCTGCTGAGTAGCTGATGAGATTAACTGCCCCAGTCTGGAGAATCTCACAGTGCACAGCCCGATCATGACTCCCGGTCCTACTGTTCCCTCACCAGCACTAAACAAATCACAGACATTTTACCAAGCCCAAGCCACCCTCTCACAAAATGAAAATTAAATACCTACTGTTGATTAGCTCCTTGTGTTCCGCAAGAGTTTTTGCTGGATCCAGCCAATACTGTGAAACAGAAAGAGGCAATGATAAAGTTAGATGCTTCCGTCCACTTTTGCATCGAGAGTATTTCTGAAGTATTACTCAAAAGCCATTTAAATATCAGACAGGCAAGCAACTGTATATCATATCACATCCACAAACACATTATGGAGAGTTTTGTGGCTAGAATATTAAAGAGAGGGCAGGGTGCTCGCTGCTGGCATCCAGAGAGGCAGGGCAGCAATGATCCTCAGCAGGACTGTAGTCACTGAAGGGTGGGTGGCAGCTAGACATTTACAAATAAGGTGTATTACTCGGAAACCCGTGGCCACTAAGAATACCCTTTAAGTGTCTTTCCAAAGTCCTCCTTCATAGCCCCCTGAGTCATGTCTCCCCATAAAATGTCCCCAACCTCTTCACTAGCTGTCCCATACCCTGTAACAACTCAGTACTGGGAAGAAAGCAATTAAATTAGCTCACACAGTCATTCAGGATCCAAGAGGGGAGTTCAGCTCAGCTGAGGACATGAATCCTGGAGCACAGCCATGGGGATTTCTAGCTGGATCTCCCTGCCATCATCGTGCAACAGGGGCAAAGGACTGTAAAACTCTGCATGTCCCCACAGGGTCTCCATGCAGCTCACACACAGGACCTCACACAAAGTCTTCAGCACTGACTCACCCACAGCTAGGCAACACACAGTCATTACTAAGGGGGGACGCTCACTCTTGGTAACTGGCTTTACAGCATGTAAGGTATTTGCTTATTAATAAAGATTAACTTTTAACAAACAGAATTGCAGGCAGGGATAGGGAGGGAATTCTTGGCCCTGCAGATGGGCTTTCCTTTTCTTCCTGAGAAACAAAAATCACTGAAAGGAGCAAGTCTCCAGCCTCGGCTCTCCATCTGCAAGAGGAGCAGGGAGAAGCCGCAGATGCACAGGGGAGGCTCAGGGTCTCACGGGAGGCACTGAAGGGTTGATGGGGACAAACAGATGGAGCCTCTCCATCACTTACCCTAGACAAATATGGAGGACCCACACACACACACCCAGAAGCCATCTATATTTGCCTAAATGTCCTTCCGCATTAACCCTAATGAGATCACACCTCCCCCACCCCCAACACTCAGGAGAGAATCAGGTGCTACAGACAAAGGCCAGGAGAACCTACCTATCTACCCCAGTGTTCTCTTTCCTTCCCTTTGGTGAACCGTTATTATAAACAGTGGTACTAATATGTTATGTGATCCCCTTACCTTCTATTTCAAATGATATATGATAAGCGTTCATACTAAGTGCCCCATTAAGTCATATTACTGAAGCACTAGCCTCAATTCACCTGCACCCATTGGCCACTGTCTCTCAAGGCAGTTCTATTTCTGCAAGATGTTTACAAAGCAGCTAACATACACAAGTTCACCAACTTAAAACAGAAGAGGTATTTGAAGCAGAGACTGTAACAAGGGAAGTACTGTGGTGTCCACAATGACCAAAGATGCTGCTTTGGTACCGAAACCCCAGTTTATAGGGAGATGCTGGCTTGTTGCATCCAACCCACTTGTTGCTCTGTGCTTTGGATTCATTCTTCTTTGCATACGAGCTAAGGATTTTTCCCATGAGATGGAAACATAATGTAGACTATTCCTTTCCTTTGGTGTGAGGTAAGAGGGTTTGAAGCCGGGGAGATGGCGCAAAGGAGAACGTTGTGCTGTTTGTGCAAATGCTGTGCAAGCCTGGCAGCCTGAGTGTGACACGTGCAACATGGCACACGACCATACTCACATACATACACATATCATACTCATGCTTGTAAGTACATACATGAGGGATACATAAAACTTATTTTTTAAAAGAAATAAGTATGCCTATGTATTTCAGAGGGAAAGCTAAAGAAACACAAACACCCACTTGACAGATGATTAGGTCTCTACTGCTACATAACAAATTGTCACCAAAAAAGTGAGGCTTAAAACAACACCCATTTGTTATCTCAGTTCTGCAGGTCAGTGGCTCTCTTCTCTCTGGGTATCTGGGCTCAAGACATCATCAATGCTGGTGATCATCCACAGAGCCCATAAGAAAGAGTACTGGAGGCAGATGGGCCCTAGAGCCTCTTCCCATGTTCCCCAGAGGTCAAGGCTGGTCCAAACACTGGGTTTTAATTTTAGGACTTATCACACACAAGAGGACACAAAAGAGGAATGGGTGGGATGGGAAGGAAGACAGAACCATAAGGAGCCAATGAGAGCAACTCTTCTAAATGTTCTCTTCTAAAATGATTACAAAGTGTCAAATTTTATAGACTCTTCAGTTCAAGGCATTTTGGGTAGTAAACTGTTTTCTAATGTAATTTTTGGCTGTACAGAAGAACATAAAAGTGGTCTATGTTAATGGTGTGCCATGGAGCTCAGTCTGCGTATACACTGTGTCATTTTCCATTTTTCTGTCTCCAATGTTTTTTCAAACACTGGAAAGGCCATGAAAAGAAAACAGGGAGGAAGCTTTTATCTCAAAGGGATAGGAAAGATGCTTGGTGCATCAGATAAAGCACATTAATGATAATCTGTACAATTCAACCTCTTTCCATGAGAATGATTAAATTTTTATGTAAAAAAGCATGATAAAGTTCCTAAAATGAGACAGAAATTGCAGTTTGCACAAAGCAAAGCTAGATCCATTAGAGGTCATTCCATCAACTCCCTGCATATCAGATATGCTAACTACACATCCATCCAGCTTGCCAGGCACAAATCTCATTTTATCAAAATAGAAGGCTGAGGTGACGGAGGTCAGACAATGATAAATGCTCCAGAATGTAAATAATAAACATAATCAACCAGGTTCCACAGGCCAGCATCCTGAAATGCAAAATCCACTTATGTTCAACCAAGGGAAAGATATGACCTTGGAACCAAAGCAGCTGCAGTATAACCCCACTGCCACTGCTCGCTATCAGCAAGCAATCAAACACAGCACATGTCTGTTCACACTGACCACACCAGGCTGCTGCTCATACCCAAGAGGAAAAGGAGACAGAAATTTGCTAGTGAATGCAATATCCCAATCTTAAGGTTCTGACAGTGGGCTTTAAGCCATTTAGCACGCACAGAACACTCTCTGTTGATAACCTTTCTATGCCACCAGGCACTGTCCTTGGAAGTAAGATGGGCCTCTAGCCTCAAAGTGCTTAAAGCATAGCTAGGGACGTACCTAGAATTAGAATACAGAGCATAAAAAAGTGCACAAAATGAGTACATACATGACAAAATTACACACAAGGCACACCGCAAGGGAAATGCAAGAAGACTATACTAAGAAAAAAAAACACTGAACAAACGTTCGTGATAAAAATCCTCAAGATTTATGTATGGAGGGAAAAAGAACCTTATATTGTTATAAAATACATGTCAATTATCTCAATGCCTGTGTGTGTGTGTGTGTGGTACGTGTGTTTATGTGGATGCATGTGGAGTACGAAGGTCCGTACCTGATGTCTTTCTCAATTGTTTCTCCTGGTTTTTATATATTCAGTATGTAATATTTTCATTGAGAATTTCACATATGCATACTATGTATTTTGTTCATATTCCTTCCCAACTCCTCCCCGTCCTCCCATCTTTGTGTTCTACCTTATGTTTTGAGACAGAGTCTCTCACTGGATCTGAAGGTCATTAACTTGGCTAGGCTAACTGACCAATGAACTCCAGAGATCTGCTTATCTCCGCCCCACAGCCTGGAGTTACAGGTAAGCCTCACCCTGCTCAGCACATACATTAATGCTGGGGATCCCAACTCGGGTCCTCCTGTTTGCATGTCAGGGCCCTCTACCCACGGAACTATCTCCCCAGCCCTCCTCCACTGATGAACACATCAGCGACGACACAGCCTTCGCAAGAGAGCACTGTATTGAAACTGGTGCTGCCCAATAGCTAGGATATACACATTCATGAAGCATGCTGTGGCTTGGATACCATTTGTCCTCTCCCAACACTCGTGATGAAATTCAGTCCCCAGTGTAACAGTGCTGAAAGCGTGACCTTTAAGAGACTACTACCTCGTGAGGTGTCACCCTCACAAATGGATTAATGCCGCCTTCCTGGGGATGGACTCCTCATGGGAGCAGGGCTGCTATGAAGCAAGGCTCCTCCTGCTTTGTCTCTTCCTCTTGCTCACCCCAGCACAAGGCCTTGCTGGATGCACCTGCCTCCTTTTGGGCAACCAGCCCCTTGGACCATAAGTCAAACTAAATCAATTTGATATAATGTGCCAGTCTCAAGTGCTTTGTCACAACAAAAAAAAACAGGTTGGTAGATAATTTTTAGAAAGAAAAACGAGGGCTTATCCTACTTGATCCTGTCCTTTCCCCTGAACAAAGTTGAAAGGGGAAAAGATAAAAACAGATTTCAGGATCACGCTATGTGATGCTGACAACCAGGGTGTGGCATTTCTGGACTGGGCTTGGTGCCGCCATCTTGTCTATCCAGACGGCCCCAAGGAGAAACAGCCTGCATTCTCTAGGAAAATCTCTCAGATAGGCAGTCACTCTCCCCTCCTCATTCCTCTCGATTTTGACTCCCCCCCAGTGTAAATTCACAAACTGGACTAGCTCCTATTCTGTACAAAAACAGCAGTAAATAAAAACACACCTTTCTGCCTTACCCCATTTCATGAAGCCTGCTTATTAACGTACGCCCCTAATAGTTATTCAGGAAACAAGACCACTGTCTTCCCTGCTCTCAGTCTTTCCCCAAGACATTAGAGGCAAGCAGTTAGGTATGCTCCCTCCCTCAGCCTGTCAACCTCAATAACAGCACTGGTGTAACTAGGAGAAAAATGACAGAGCCTTTGCCATCTCTGACACTCTTGGCTAAATGCCCTGGGCTTCTTTTATCCACCTTGGCTGGTGATGTCAGAATTTCATCAATTTTCTAGGCAACAGTCTCTGAATTAAGATTCTAAATTCTAATACCACTAAATCAATATCTTAACCTTCGATACAGATATATATTCAATTCTGAGCATGCCCATCGCCAACTGTTCATTTGGCATTCTCATAGCATAGTGACTCCTCCACAGTTTAAATAAAGAACCGGCAACATGTAATGATGAAAAGCTTTGCCACATCCGGGTCGACAGTGAATGCAGACTTGCAACTGACCAGTGTGCTCAGTCCGCAAAATGACACTTGCATCACCCCTGCGAGGCTCGGGGAACACCACAAAAGAGGGGAAGAGAATGTGAGAGCCAAAGGAGGAGCTGTGAGCATGTCATGCCTCCTGCACTCAGGACCTTACTGCACCTGCCACCATTTTATCCTGCACGGGAGAAGGACTCATGAGGCCTCAGCCCTCACTAAAGGAGCTAATGGTTTCTAGAGATGGAAGAATCATTTTCTTCGGCGGATGCAGACATTGACAAGCTGTCCGTGTTCCAGTAAAAAATCGTCCCGCTCATGCTCAAGCAAGAAACCACGATTGAACTCAGTGGTTCACACGCACAAGAGATCAAAGTAGGAGAAAGGTTTGTTGAGACGAATGTTTTCAAAGGTAGAGGGTAAGGGGATGAGAGAGGACACTAGCAGGTAAAAATGACCAGAATTCACTATATGTATACTTTTACTATATTTACTTTTCAATGGGTGTAATGATGATTCCTTTAAAAATTTAGGAATGGCTGGGCACAGCGATGCATGACTTTAATCCCAGCACTCAGGAGGAAGAGGTCAACTGGGTCTACATAGTGAGATCTATCTCAATAAACAAGCAAACAACAAAAGAACTTAAGAAGAGCTTAAGAACACTACATTTGGCCAGGTGCTGGTGGCGCATGCCTTTAATCCCAGCACTTGGGAGGCAGAGGCAGGCGGATCTCTGTGAGTTCCAGGCCAGCCTGGTCTACAAGAGCTAGTTCCAGGACAGGCCCCAAAGCTATACAGAAAAACCTTGTCTGGAAAAAGACCAAAACAAACAAACTACATTTATGTTTTCTAATGCTTTCTTTCTCCTTTCCTTGGCTCTGGGAATTAAATTTAGGGTCTCAGGCATGCTTTACCAACTTTGAGCTCATAAACTCAAACACTGGGCTTCATCCCAGCCCTTTTTTACTTCTTATTTTAAAACAAGATGTCACTAAGTTGCATGGTCTGGTCTGGAACTCAATCTGTATATTGTCCAGGCTGAAAAGCTCATGATTCTTCTCCTCAGTCTCCCAAGTAGTTGGGATTATAGGCCTGTGGCACCAGGCTGCTCAATCCTGCTTTCTGCAAACCAAAGAACTGCCACATGCATTTTTTGTTGTTTAAAATAGCAAAACAATTTCTAAGACATCAAGAGAGTCTGAGATACAAGAGCCACAAAGATTTCAAAAAGAAAGACAATACAAGACAGAATAGGTCATCCTGGGGAGTTTAGGACTCAACATAACTCACACTCGCACTGCAAGACAGCCAGGGCTGTGACAACAGCTATTTGTTTTTTCTCATTGCCTCTGGGTACAGATCCCAGGGCCTCTAAGCAACATTAACAGGCTAAGACTTTACCTTGCTCCTTGGTATGAACGACTAAAGCATGAAGACCATACTAGAACAATCTCTCAGTATGGGCCAAAACAACAGCCGGTCATTGGAGCCAACTGCACAAAACTGGCAATCCACTCTCTGGAAGCATCTGAACACTAGCAATGTATAACCTGACCCCAGACCCTACTCTCAGCCATCAATTTCACCTCCTCAGCTCGCTCCTCTAACAATCTGAACGCATGGAGACATCAGTGATCCCAGCGGTTTTGTGTTGTCCCTTCCTCTGCCCCTTACTCCTCCTCACGTGCTCCATTAGCCATTACAATCATGCACTTGTAAACATCCAAGTCCTTTACACATCCTTCCCTCTGTAATGCCCACTGGGTGGGGACACAGAGTTAACTGTGACAATGTCTTCCTTATGCAGGCACCCAATGGTTACACACACCAAAGGTTCAGACTGCGCAACATCAGGGTATTAGGTAATTTTCTGAATTAACTCCTTTTCTCATCACATAGCCAAATACCTGAAAGAATCAATTTAAGGGAGGAGAGGGCTAAGAGACACGTGGGTTTAAGGTACACATGGTGGCGTATCACTGCAGTGGCAGGAACATGAGGTGACAGCTTGTTACATCTCAGGTAATCAGGAAGCAGAGAGCTCAGGTCTGAACACTAAGAGATGTAATTCTAATGAGCCGCCCTCCAGCAACCCAGCTTCTCTATCTATGCCCTATCCTCTCAAAATCTGCTCAGTACAAACTTCTCAGTAAACTAACCCATCACTGAAGTTAATGCCTTCATGATCTATTCACCTCTTAGTAATGTCCTCAGATGGAGATCAAGCCTTTAACGCATGGACCTTTAGGGAAACATTTCAAAGCTAAACCAATCGCTCAAGTATATTACCACCCCTAGTGTCAAACACTTACTCTCTCTACCAAGACGACCCTTGGCAGTTTCTCTTCTTCCTTCCATGCTCTCAGCTGAAGCCCTTGGTTATTTCACTGAGAAACTAGAGCAATCAGAACAGTCTCGCTCTACCTGCTTACATCTGGGATGTGCTCTGTCCTCTCCTGTTACCT
Source organism: Ellobius talpinus (assembly GCA_001685095.1). Lineage (NCBI taxonomy): Eukaryota > Metazoa > Chordata > Mammalia > Rodentia > Cricetidae > Ellobius > Ellobius talpinus. The sequence continues at coordinate 12,906 of LOJH01045311.1, forward strand.
TAGAGACATCCACGATCCACTTAAACCCAAGGTGACTTTCTGTTTGTGACATCCAAGTTTCTCTTTCTACAAAAATCACTCCTGGCCATGCTTTTTCTACCCTTATCATACTAGTGTGTGTGTGTGTGTGTGTGTGTGTGTGTGTGTGTTGAGGATTAAACTCAGGGTCTTGTACATGCTAGGCAAGTATTTTACCACCAAATTACATACCCAGTCCTTTGTTTTTGGGTCTGAGCCTCACTGTGAAGCTCAGGTCAGCACTGACCTTCTTATTCTCCTGTCTCAGTGCCTCCCCCAAAGATGTTAAGATTACAGGCATAACTACCATGCCTAGCCAAAATAAAAGGTTTATTTAAAATATATTTTTAATTTAATCTCTGAAAATTTCATATTTACAACACATTCTATTCTTATATATCCCCACTTTACTACCACTACTTTCCTCTAATTCCCCCAAGCCCCTAGACTCCCCAACCTGTCTCTCTTCCCCTTCCCAACTTCAGGTCATATCATCACCACCATCATCATCACCATCATCACCACCATCACCATCATCATCACCATCATCACCACCATCACCATCATCATCACCACATCATCATCACCATCATCACCATCATCATCACCATCATCACCACCATCACCATCATCATCATCATCACCACCATCATCATCATTATCGCCATCATCACCACCATCACCATCATCATCACCACCA
>LOJH01045312.1:1607-13623 GCA_001685095.1 Ellobius talpinus
CTCTCTCTCTCACACACACACACACACACACACACACACACACACTTTTTTTAACTTTAAAACTAGCAGTTCTTGTGGTACGCTTGAGCATCCTTTGGGTATGTACCCCAAAGTGGTATTGCTGGGTCATGAAAATTGTGAAAGTGGCCTTTAGAAATAAAGCAAAGAAAACCAGCCTACAATTCACAATCTCAGAGAACCTAGACAACAATGAGGCCCCTAAGAGAGACTTACATGGATCTAATAAACATGGGAAGTAGAAAAAGACAAGATCTCCTGAGTAAATTGGGAGCATGGGACCCATGGGAGAGGGTAGAAGGGGAGGGGAGAGGAAGAGAGAGGAGGAGAGAAAAATGTGTAGCTAGTGAAATCAATAGAAAAGACTTCTAGAAAATAAAGCTAGAAATTCTATTTAAAATGAATGAAATTATCGTTTAAGATGCTTTATTATTGGATTCCATCTATACTACTAAACATTTAGAACACAGAATCACAAATATGAGACATGTATTCAAGTTCTTTTTTTTAAGTAGCTGTTCATTGAGTGGCCAAACTGGCTACACAGATGTGGGATGTCCTTCTGTATACATTTTGCTTTTATTGGCTAATGAATAAAGCTGCTTTGGCCTATGGCATGGTAGAATATAACCAGGCTGGAATATATGTATATATATATATACATATATACACATATATATAGAGAGAGATATAGAAAGAGAGACAGAGAGAGAGAGACGGAGAGAGTAGGCAGAGTCAGAGAGATGCCATGTAGCTGCTGAAGGAGCCAGAGACACCATGTAGCTGCCTAAGGAGAAAGATGCCACCTCCAGAACCTTTCTGGTAAGCCACAACCTCATGATGATACACAGATTAATAGAAATGGGATAATTTAAGATATAAGAGCTAGGTAAGAATACACCTAAGCTACTAGCCAAGAAGTATGGTAATTTAGTTTCTGTATGATAATTTGGGTTTGGGTGGCTGGAAATGAACGAGCAGTCTCCACTTGCACTACACAGTAACAGTGGTTATCCTGTTCCAAGGTTCAATATTTCATGCATCCAGTTATCCAGATTTGTTAACATTCTGAAAGATTATGTGCACCACTTTTGACTTCAGCATCAATCCATGTAGGATATTGACTGATAATATACATGTCTCAAAATTTACCCATCTTTCTAAAGCTGATTCAGATCATAACTGGACACGGTTGACTTAAATATTTGCTGAGTGAACCTTTTTCTTTGTGTTGTTGAATTTACTAGTACTTGTGCATCGTTTGCTTGTTTTCAGAGCACAGAAAGTTGATAGAGCTTTCACCAGTGTGTAATTGGAGAGGAGATTCTGCAGTATGAACTTAGCAAAGGAGGGTGATTATTCAGGAGGTCTGAAGCAGTGGGAAGCCATGTGAGAACACTGAGTAGCAATGCAAATGTGCAATGAGAGGCACTGTTTAATCTATACATGGGCAGAGGTCGCCCTTGTTACAAAATCACTCACTGCTGGTTTAATCTGGATTGAGTAAAAGAGTAAAGGACAGCACCTACTGTTTACCAATTATTGCTGCTTTATTTAGGGAATTCCATAAGTAGGAAGATACATGAGGTCATTACCCCATAAAAGCCGTGTTTGCTGTGAAATTCACCTTTCTAAGACAATAAGAAGGCTAACCCAATTCAGCCTGTGTGGGTAATCACAGAGACAGTGATCACTGAGCTTAGTGAGCCATCCTCAGCAGCTGCTTGCTACAATCCTCAGGGCCTCTTTCACCTGCTTTCTGTTGGGTTATCCTTCATTTATGTTGATGGGTTGTACTCTCGCAGCTTGCTCTCATCGTAGAGTTATCAATCTAAGATTAAGTACCCTGAAGTTACCGGGATAATTTTAAATTCAAATAAGACTTTAGATAAAAATAGGACAGACTGGTATACCCATCAGGAGAAATAAAGACTGACAGCTTAATTTCTCTAAATACAGCAAGCAAATGGACTGTCAACCCACTGACTGGTAGGCTGTCTTAGATGGAATATAATAGACTGATGGAGAAACTTAGTATTAAAACATATTCTCGTAAGATTTTACCTTCAGAAACCAGGAAAACATTCTTCCGGGAAAGAACATTCAGCTTTGTTTTGCTTCTAACCCTGGCCCCAGATTCTAGTCAGAAATGAGTTGACTTAGCTACTATCACGTAAAAAGTCTTAAAATGGCCATTTTTTTTGGTTTATCCAGTTGCTCACATGTCTTCTTACATCACCTCTCGTGAAGTTCTCATGAACGGGACAAAAGTGGAGGAAATATGCACAGAACTCACGTCATTTCCATCTGGATGTATCTCAGCTTCTAATCTCTCAAATGTGTTCCTGGATAACACACCAGATGTTACTGAGAAAAAAAAAATAAGAGTACAGCCTATGACCGGTGTGTATTTTTGAGGCAAAGATTGGGATCTTGTTATCAATTTTATAGTTACATTCACCCATTACATAGATTAGGAGTAAATTTATTCTGAAGACAAATTGTGAAATTTTCCATGTTTGGAGAAATATATCTAGGAAAACCAGAGATTTTTATTATCATTATTATTATTATTTAGTTTTTATATCTAAATCTAATTGAAAGAAGACTTCTGTGCTGTGAATCAAATAATTTGGGGATGAGATGTAGAACCATATATCTGAGTTAATTATATGTTATCTCTTTGCTAATTTAGAGGATATGCATTTAAATATACCATTCAACTCAGGTAGGCTATAAATGATGATAGGAATAAAAAACAATGCTACAATTTATTGCTTTATTTATTATCAGAAGCTAATACAGTGTTTTTTACTTATGCTAATTGACATTTGCATACTGAGCAAACTTCAATATTTAAATAATAATAATTAGCAAAATTAAATAATTTATTATATGCCCAAACATGTTTATATCATTTCCTATGGAATTGGTAACTTATTTATTTACTTACTTATGATAATAGAGTGAGAGTTTTCCTGCATCTACAAGTGTGCTGACCATGTTATCTGGTACCTGAAGAAGCTAGAAGGAAACAGCAGATTTTATGGAACCAGAATTACACAATGTTGTGATCTTTCATGTGTGTGCTAAAAAGCAAACCCAGGTCCTCTGCAAAAGCATCAATTTTTCTTAAACACTGAGCAAGCTTTCTAAACCTTGGCACTTATTAAAACACACACACACGACATTATTTCAAAGACATAGCTAACTCATGAAATAGCTTAAGAATTTATTCAACTGTCAATTTGACAGAACTAGGGAGATATTTCATAGCTGACCTATTATTTCTCGACTGACATATTGTTTCTGTCTGTGAGGACGTTTCTGGAGGATATTGGCATTTAAATTATTACACTAAATAAAACCCGTAGTTGCCAATGTGCATGGACTGTCTCCAATCCATTTAGGGACTATGTAGAACAAAGCATTAATTCGCCCTGCCTGAGCTGATGTTAGCATCTGCTTTCTATCTAAGGACAGATGACAGTGATCTGACATGTTGAGAAATTATTATTTTTACCCAGAATTCTTGATCTAGAGGAAGCTTCTCTTGTCCATGGGGTAAACGATACTATTTAATTTTTACCCAGGTTACATATAATTCTATTTAGCATATAATCGTTTCCCACCCAATGTCTTTATAAAATAACTATACCTACTATTTTTAAAAGGCCTGTTTGTGTTATAGAACTGTGTGACAAACTATTACAATTTTAATAGTTCAAATATCTATTAGTTATGTTGCAGTTTCTACATATTAGTAGTCAAAAGGTCCTCGACAAAAGGAATGTCAAGGATAAGATCAAGATGTTGGTTTGAGATTTTATCTCTACCAAGTATCCTTTTCCAGGCTCAATCTCATTAACAGTATTCCTCGCACCATAAGTCTCTTACCAAAATACCATTTTTTTCTTGCTAGAACAGCACTAGACTCTCCAATAATCCTCAGTCTTTAGGTAATGATCTCCTTGGGGTCACATATCAGATGTTTACATTAAGTATCATAATAATGGAAAAATTAAAGTTATGAAGCAACACAATGATTTTCTGGCTGTAGGCCACCACAATATGAAGCACTGCATAAAAGGGTCGCAGCATTAGGAAGGTTAAGAACCACTGCCTATGGCAGTCACATAAAGTTATTTCCTTTCTCTCAATCATCACAGTGCATAACCTCTGTTCACTGATTTCCCATCCAGTCTGCTACAAATACATCTTACCTAATATTATATAATCATTGGAAAACTAATCCATCATCATCATTCACCAAATATATAAGCTAATCAAAAGAATGAATGTCAACACATTTACTGATTTTTTTATGTAGAGGGGACTATAAAACATAAAATCTTTTGCCAATAAGACAAGCACTTGCCCTCTTCATGCAACTTCCAAGATTCTCAGTAAATTCTGAAGGTTTTTGTTAATTGTATTTTTCAATTTGATCACTTATTGTGCACAAATTACTGCTAATAATTACAGGAGAAACAGTTAAATTAGACACTGATTCTACCTTATGTCGTAAAAACAAATAGCAGTGTTTCATTATGACCCTGAAAGGTAAGAAATTTCATGTGGGCATCTGAAAAAAAAACCTTCATGAAGAAAAAAAGCAGTACTTGGCTTGAGTTTTTAAGGATAAATTCAGACACGTACACATGTTAAGGTGCAGTTATGGGGATAGATAGAAAACTATTCCAAAAGCAGAACTAACTGTGTAATCAATGCTTTTCATTGTTTTTTTTTCTTTTTACTTAATAGTACTTTTGCCTCATGATGTTTTAGTGTTCCAGATCATTAAATAAGGAAATAACCATCTTATTTTTCATATTAAACAAATACATTTTATGCTCAATATGTTCAATAAATCTCTGTTTCTTTTTTGATTGTACAATTAACTAATATCTCTTCAAAATTCTTGTTCCTGGGTTCTATACATGCCAAAATGTGATTTGGTTAATTCACCTACCCACATGCTGTCTCTTCCAAAACCTCCAGTATTCTCAGTCACCACCATTTTCTACTGCTTGTCACAGCTCTTTGATCTTCCAGGGTAAGCTGATAGCTGCCTCTTCTGGGAGTCCAGCCTCATTACACCTTATCCAGTGTATCTACTCAAGAGTCTTTATGTTAATTGAAAAGAGATATTTAAATGTAATATTCCAAGTTGTGAGTTCTTTAAAATGAAGAACCTGGATTCAAAACTGTGCTTATCAAAAGACCTGGTTAAAAATAAGCCACAAAAAACAAGAATTTATAAGGATCATAGTTTTAAATATTGTTATAATAATTTGGTTGTCCCTTCCCTGCAGCTTAAGCAAATGACCAATATTTATTTGTTGTAGGTAAAATTTATCTTCTTCTTCATATGATGACCCAAGTTTTGATCTTGAAGATCTTACTATTGTGTACTAACCTTTTCCTAGGTCTTCAATTTGCATTACCAACCCTGTTGGTTTGTCTCTAGAGTGAAAAACTGCTTTCCTTCTTCTGTGCTTCACATTTCTTCTGTCTACTCCCTGAAATCATTTGCCTGCTCCCATCTACACTTTCCATTGTTCATGTTTCAGCTGAAAATGTATCTGCTCATAGAAGTCAATCAGAATTATCACCTTTCCTTCCACTTCACAAGCAAACATTTTCCTTAAAGTATTTCTGTGAAGTATCCGTTCATTGTTTACCATATGACACTTCCTAACTAGAACATAAGCTATGTCACAATAGTAATCTTATTGATTTTACTTTTATCTCTTTCTCTTTTTTCACTTTTATTTTTTAATATTCAGTCAAATGTTGAAAGGTGTTCTTGTAACTAAGTATTATTGTTCCCTAAACTACTGTGTTTTCCAAATTTGCTATCTTTTTCTTTTTTATTGATTTTATTGAGCTATGCATTTTTCTCTGCTCTCCACTTTTGTTTATTTTTAATATTACATTATATTATTTCTCACTGATCTTGTCTCTTTCCAAACTGTCCCATATATACCTCCTCATTTTCCTTAAAATATATGGCTTCTTTTCATTAGTTATTAATACTTATTATTGCATATATAATACATTTATTTGTGTGTACATATATATAGTTAAATGAAACCTTCTGAATCCAGCCCATATAATGTTATTTTTAAGTATGTTTTCAGAATTGACCATTTGGCCCTAGGCCACCAATTGGTATGTTCTTACCTGGGGAAGACCCATCTGCTGCTCACAGACTTCTACAGTTGCCTATAGTTCCTTGTGTATGGCTGTCCTAGATCAAGGGATGGCATACTGTAGGTCCTTGATATTTGTGTTGTTTTAAAACTGAAAACAACTTCCTGAGACAGAACCATTTGCCTACTTTGTCAGCCCATCTATTTGGAGCAGGAAAATAATGAAAGACAGGGGTGGAAATCCAGATTAATGACAAATCATCCTCAAACATAAATGCTAAATCCAGACCCTGGTTATAGGTCTGTATAAAAATATCAGCCTTGCCTGAGAAATGCAATGAACTCCTACAAATAGGTAGCAATTGATTTACTTTCGTAAATACCACATTTCTCAAAATGGAAAGTCTTTCCTCTATCTCCTCCTTGGTTCCCTCACAATAAAAAGTATGTTAATTGCCTGGCATTCATTTGGCTGTGGAAACCTCAAATGCATAAACAAAGTCTGGCATTTAGACAATAGTGGCATTTACACTGCACACTCAGATTCTTTTTCAAGAATAATACTTGTATTTGTGAACTGTAGGGAATAATAGGTTTAGTTTCCACTTGGCATTAAATTAATGCAAAAATGAAGAATGATATAATAAACAAAATTTGTAGGCATCAGCACATATCTTCTATAGCTGTTTTATTATTGTCAATGCATGATTTTTGGCCTTTAACTTTTCTGATTTTTTTTTCTGTTTAGAAGATTAAACTTCCTAATCTTAAAGGACTGATGGGTTTAAAACTTTCTGTTGCCTGTTTCTTTTTAAATTGATACCAATTTTTAAAATAAACATCAACCATTGTTATATACTAAAACAGAGCCTTTGATTCATTAAATATGGCACAGATACAGATGCAAATAAAAATTTTCAAATTATATTAGACAGTAGATTGTGAATATGCCAACTTAACCTCTCTTTCCTGGAGAAGAGAAATCAATCATGTTTAAAAACAAGCACTATTTGGGGCATGAAACCTAACTCAACTATCCTAGTAAATAAACAAAAGGTGCATGCTATCATTGTATGCATCTCACTAGGAAGAGAAACAACAAAGACACACCTGCATGTGTGAGCTAACTGTGGTTTGATAATAAACCAAGCTGAAATTTAGTCTTGATTCTGCCCTATAACCTCATGTAAACTGGGACATGGTACACAAAATTCTGAAGAAGTCTTATGGACATCACACAAGCATGAGCCAACAATCTTCAACCACTGGAAAATACTTTATAGAATATTTCTGACTGCTATTGTTTTGAGTGAAAGGAAAGGACATACATGGAAAAAAGTTGTCACTTTCATTTTTCACTTGGATAAATGTATGTATTGCTGTGCTGAAGGATATATACCAGTCATCAAAGCAAGTGGCAAGCAAGTTCTGAACTTCTGCCAGCTTCTTTTAAAAATTGCAGACGGGATAAGAAACCTAGTCTGGGAGAATATTTAGGAGATACTCCTAGTAGGGAATCTCAGCTGCGATATGGCTCTGCTATAATCTCTTCCATTTAGCAACTGGCAGGTGACCAACCTCCCTGCTTCTTCAAGTTTGGGATAAGATGCTACAGAGCACTTTAACATTTGTGGGTATCCTGTTATTTCTGCATTTTACAGTATGAAGAGAAGCATATAAGACTCAAAGAATTAAAACATATGATACCTATCTTAGTTAGGGTTTCTATTGGTGGAAAAAGACACCAGGAACACGGCAATTCTTACAAAGAAAAACATTTAATTGGGCTGCCTTATTGTTTAGAAATGTAGTCCATTATCATAAGGGCAGGAAGCATGGCAGCACTCAGGAAGACATGGAGTTGGGGAGGGAGATGAGATATCTACATTCAGATCAACAGGCATCAGGAAGAGAGAATGCCACTGGACCTGCTTAAGCTTCTGAAACTTTAAAGCTCACCTCCAGTGATGCACTTCCTCCAAATAGGCCACACCCACTCGACAAGGATATACCTCCCAATAGTGCCACTCCCTTTGAGTCTCATGGGTGGAACATTTTCATTCAAACCACCACAATCCTTATATCAGAGAGATATAATAGTCTCTTATTTTGGGTTTTATGTCTAATGTCTACTGAGGTTAAGCTAAACAATAATCAAATACTACTCAAAATTGTTGTGTGATCTTTTGCTGCATTCTGACAATAAGGTTTATTATGTATCAGAGGGCAAAGCTAGCCATTAACTGACCAAAATGAACCATAGAGGTTTTCAAGGACTGAGGAATTAGTAAGGTGGGGCTTGGAGATGATCTTGGCCTTTGTGGATAGAGGGAACAGAACAGACAGAAAGTCATTGGTGGCTACTTTCATGTTTTTCTTATTTTTCAGGTTCTTACCCTGATATCTCACTGACAACTTTTTTATTGGCAAAGAATAATTAGATAAACACCTCACAAAGTATAACACATTCACTTTCCCGGATGTTCTATAAATGGGTTTTGATATTGTAAAATAGTGAGCTATTATTTAGTAGCCTCAAAGAAAGGCAAATAAGTAACTTGACTGTTAATTCATACTTAGAGCATATTTTGATGAGTGTCTACCATCATTTAGCATCTAAGAATGCTCTTTTAAAGAATGTGTCAGCCAGGTCCTTGCAGCATGCTGATTTCGATAATGCTAATTTTATGTCCTGCATAAAGTAACATCCATTTAGTCTTAGATAAATGCAGTATTTGTTGGGAAGAAAAGACAACATGGGGTAGCTATCCTATAAGAAATAGCTGTATGCATAACAGGAAAATGTGTCTTCAGTAGTTGCTGAAAGTTCATAGGACTCATAAAATACTTAACATCCACAAGAATATGGAAATATGACTTAGAAGGGAAAACAGAGTGTTGAGAAAGAATGGACAAAAACTAATTTATAGAACATATAAGAAAGTTCTATACACTTTTATATTAAAACAGATGAAGGAAAATTTATAACATTTTATTTTTTACTACCAACTGGGATACTTGGTCTTATCTCTAACATCTGAATATTAGAATTACTATGAACTTCTCAAATATACCTTGCCTAAATGAAAGTATTTTTTTTATTTCAGGACATTTTTGTTCAATTAAAAATTAACCTATATGCATAATCTTCATATATATTACAAGGTATAAATATTTATAATGTCACATCCAATGTAGATAAAGCATATTAGGCTCTGCATGTTCTGGCAGTCTTAAAACACATTCTCCAGTTTCATTGTATACTTTGGGTATATATAATTCTGCTAAGGTTTCTCTTTCAGACCCTGGCTACCCATAAAACAATGTACTTTTAGCAGTAGGAACTGTGCATAAAATACTGGGAAATAAACATGTTCCTACCATTGTTGGTGCATGGAGAGAGGCCTTAATCAAATCAAGTCATGAAACCAATTCAAATGTTCTCAAAGATAAAGGAATAGAGGGTGTAAAACTGCAAGGTCAGAGAAGCAAGAGAAGTGGGGAACACTGTTAGAGATTGCTGGTGAGCTGTAACTCTTTGCTACTGTGTGCTAGTTAATGTTCCTGTATCTATAGCAGTATTCCATTTAATGTTAACTTTAATAGATGCTCTTGAGCCTCATGCCCTCTTTTGGTCAATAGAATTTCAGAGTTTTTTGTTCAGAAACGATTTTGATGCATGGATAAGAAAGAAGAATAGGAAGGCTTCATAATGTGATTAAAAAAAAAACCCTTGTGCTGTTCAGCATTTTTAGCAAGATTCCAGAGATTTCATCTGTTGAGCATATATTCTGCATAGGGACTATCAATTTTCAAATACATTGCTCGTCAGCTCCGTACCATGTTACTCTCCAAGAGGAATGTATTTCTAGAGAAGTAATTGCCACTGTGCTCCTATGAAACCTTTAAAACCATAGATATGATTAAGTAACAAGGATTTCCAAAGAAAGAATGATCATTTGTTTATCATATACAGTGTTCTAATGATAACCTCTCCTCTCTAAATATTAGGCACTAATATTTGTCTATGGAAATATTTTATATGATTAATAATATTTAATGTAAGAAATAAACATGTGCACATATATAAAACCCTTGAAAGGATTCTGGTTATCATAGACAAGCTACCATTTTGTTATGACTGATATATAAATAGCAAAAGCTTCCAGAGTATAACTCTCCTGACTATTCCTCTTAGTGCTTCTCTGCTTATTAAGCAGAAGATGCTATATTTTAGGAGTGTGAGCTAATGCAAACATCTGCCATTCTCCCACCATTCTCCTTATTTTCAGCAATTATTTGTTCTCTTTTGAATTCATAGAGAACCTAAGAGTCAAGGTTCATCTTTTTTGTTATATCTATATCATTAAGTATTCCAGGATATTCTTCAAGCTACTCAAATATTTATTTGATTGCTTTGTTCCCTTGTAAGTCCGTTAGATTTAGCATCCATCCTTTCTCTCATTTGTTCTTCCTTCCTTCTTTCCTTCCTTTATTTTTTCTTTCCTTTCTTTCTTTCTTGATTTTTTTAGACATATTACATTTACTTTTATAATTAGTTCTAATTTTTATTAGACAGAAAAATATTAAGGCCAAGAATTATGTTTGCTTATTCACTTCAGTAATCTTTAAATTATTTAATTTATTTAATAGTAGATTTGGAGTTTGTTAATAATAATTTTAACTGGACAAAGGAAAATTTTATGGAACCATAAACTTGAATTTAGTATTTGAAAATATGGGAAAAATATTCATGTTGTATCTTTCATTTTGAAAATTTGACATAATAAAAATAATAAACATGAATCTAACTTTATATATTTACCAGTGAATTTTAAAGAGAAGATAATTTTAACCTAAATGAAAATTGCCAGGGGGTCTATAACTGATAAATATTAGTAATTCAATGTATGCATTTTGTTTATGAATGTTGTGCTTCACATACATCTATAGAAGAAAAATCAAAACTGGAAAATTCACTGACAAGAAAGTAGTGAAGATTTAATCATATGCTTCTCTATTAGACTTTTGAGTACAAACTTTTAACTTCTAAACTATGGTTTCTAACATAATATGGTGTTATAAGCTTTTCTAAACAGCACTATTACTCTAATGTACTCTCTAAAGTTAGAGGAATATTTCGTATTCTCAAGAGAACACACCTTAAACTTGAGATTTAATTATTTCATGATTGTCATTTGACAAAAGTAATAAAAATGTTAAATAATTCCCAAAGTATGGAGTGAAGAAATTCATTTCATGTTAAAAGTCAAAAGGGTTTTTTAAACTTTTGACTGTTTTTCTCTAGTTAGAATGCCTCGTAGTACTTACAAAACACTTGGAATTTTTATGAGTTTAACTGTAACTTGCAGTAAAATCAAATTTGAAGAACATTGATAAGGATTATGGACTGATTTTGTAGTTCTTTAATTTATTTCTGATATTCTTAATCCTTTCTGATTTACAATGTGACTATACTTGGATATAGTCTCCAAAGAGATGGTTAAGGTCTTGCAAATAGGTCTTGACCCAATGGGCTAGCTCTCCTTACAAGAGGAATTAATCGTGGGATGAAGATTCTATGGTGATATTTGAGATAATCATCAGTGTGATTATGGGGCAAGGCCAGTTCAGGCACCCTCTCCTCTGCTGCCCAAGGACCCAGCTGGGGACATCTCTGTGGACACCTGGGATTCCCTCTAGAGTCAAGTCTCTTGCCAACCCTAAAATGACTCCCTTAATATAGATATCTTCTTCCCTGCTTCTATATCCACCCTTCCTCCATCTCAGCCCTCCCACTCCCCCAGGCTCACCCCAATCCTTCCCTTCTCCCTTCTCTCTCC
>LOJH01045313.1:0-13623 GCA_001685095.1 Ellobius talpinus
AGATGGCCTGTGCTGGAAGGGAACCTCATCTTCTGAAGCCAGGTAGGTGTACACACCACACCCTCGCACTCCCCAGGCACAGTTGGCTCTGCTTGGCTCCCCCTTGCCCTTTCAGTCCTGACGCCAAGAGCAGCAAATTCCACAGACACTTGGTAAGGTTTTATCTGATTGTCCCTCTCAGGACTGACACACAGCACATTGCTGATGGATATGGAAGGTAATTTAATACTAATATTATGCTGTTTTTTTCCATGGGGGACCATAAGTAAGACCTGAGACTTAAGATACATTCACTTTTTTTGTCCCTTCCTAAGTTTACAAAACTTGAGTCAGTCAGCACAAATTTGGGTGCCATGTCATCATTTGAAAATCAGAGTTGAAATTTTCTAATATTGCCCGTATTTTCAATGTGAGTGCTAAGTAGGTTTCTTTCTCCTTGGTAAGACGGTTTAGTGCTTCAGGATACAGGTACCAACAGGCAGGGATGTATCTTCCTAAATCCCAACTATAGATCCTTCCTATGGAAGGCAAGGGAACTTGTGTTTTCTTCTCACTTCTGGGACATAGGAAATGAGATTATATTGAGGTAGTAATTCTCTCTCCCATTGTAAGAATGATACTGTTCATTTTGCTAAGCTTTCGAACTTGGGTGCACGCGGCCAAGACTCAACAACAGTGTGAGCAGAATCTAGTAGGCTTACATTTCCGCCTTGTACTGGGTCTTTGCTTCTGGAAGACAGCCTATTAAAACAGCAATTTACAGGAGGGGAAAAAAGAGCGGGTCTTGAGGCACTTGGTCAGGGCAGACATTAGTTCCATTTAGGGCTCAAACCAGCCCACAGGTAATTGTAGGTCTCTGCATTAGCTTGTCAGAGCAGAGAAAGCATGGAATTCAAGCTAATCTGATGGGCACATGAATTGGGGACTCAGTGCCAAGTGAGACCATGGAACAAAAGGACACATGTGTTTGCAGTGGGGGGGGAAACCCCAACACAAACTAGATTCAACTGTTGAACACATGAATCTCTGGGGAGCCTTAGAGGGCTTGTCGGTTTAGAAAAGTGAGCGTTCTTTGAGTGAAGCCCTGGAGCCTAGGGCCTCTCGGTTGCCTGAGGCATATGGCCTGGAATCTTTTGAATGGCAGCTTTCAGGGCAGAGTGACTTCGGCTGTTTCTCAGAACTCTCTTTAGGAAGCCTGTCTGTCCCATGAGTCTGAGCATTCACTCCACCGGATTCAATACAAGGAGCCCAGGCTTCGCCCTGTCCATTCTGCTTTAACTGGTCCAGGGTGGGGCTTTGGCATCCTGGGATGCGAGCCTTCTTCCCTCTGACTGCAACTGGACAGAGCGCAGTTAGGATCAAGATCCACGAGCCTGTCATGGTACAGGTCTTCCATCCCAACCACTTGTGACGGTGACTCTGTCTTAAAGAAAAAATTTAAAAAGACTGAAGGCCAGGGCTCAGGGAGATGGCTCATTTGGTAAAGTACTTGTCACACGGACATGAGACCCAAGAAGAACCAGGCACAGTGGCATAAGCTTCTTATACCAACACTTGGGAGGAGGGGACAGACCAACTCTTGGGACATGGTGATCAGCCAGTTTTGCTTACTGGACAACCTGTAAGAGACTCTGACTAAGGAATAACAGCTGAGGTTGACTTCTAGTCTATACATGCATGTGTGCACACACACATACGCAAGAACACATACATACACACACACATACACATGCACAAGGCTGAGGATATAGCTTGCTGGCAGAGTGCTTGCCCTCTCTGTGTGAGGCTCTCAGCTCCAGATGAAACAAGCACATCCAGTAGTGGGGTACAGCTGGTTGATGTCCTGAGCGGTAGTTCAGGCCTCCTGAGAAGGATGTGTTGTAAGAATAACTGGGGATGGAGGTGGGTGGTCACTACTTTGTGCTTCGTGGTTCAGGGATTTGTCTTCCCAGCGAGTTAAAACATTAGCAGGTTTCTTATTGCTGGTCCTCGACAGACAGGCTTCCTCCAAGCACAGATGGAACACAACTGTAAATGAGACCATCCTACAGCAAGTGTCTCAGAGCCGGCTGACCCTTGACCTTGCTCCTGAAGACAGAGTCCCAGGATAGTTTCGCTGAAGAGGAAATAAAGAGAAGGGGGGGGCAGAAAGCAGAGATTTTAATTTTCTGCCTGAGGAGGCAGTCACATTCTGAGTTTCAAGAGGGGCCTTAGGTCTCAGCCTATATGGCTGCCCCCTTGGCGGCCAAGGTGTTCGTGCCTGTTACGTAGCTGGTTGGTGTTAGGACACTAAACCAGTCAGGTATTTAATTGCACAAGTCAAAGATTATCCATTTCAGTAAAAACGTGTTAAAAGAGCCAACCAGTCTACTCCTAGAACATTTTTACTGATTTAAAACAGTTGTGGAAAAGGTGGTTTTAAAATCAAGCCTTTTGTGAACCCCTAAAAAGAAAAGCACTCTATAGAACACATTTAAAAGCACTCTTCGGACTAAATAGAGGATTCGAAGTCTTTAAACAAAAATAGGGACGAGAAAATCGTTAGTAACTCAGACATGCAGATAGATATGTATCTTTTCTGTTTGCTTATCTGAGACAGGAGTTCACAGGCTGGCCTTGAATTTGCGATGGTCTTCCTGCCTCAGCCCACAAAGTACTAAGACTGCAGGTGAGCATTAACCTCGCGCCTTGCTCGATACATGCCTAGAAAAGTAAGAATTCTTTAACAACGTCACCCCCAGGATAGTGGGGTCTTTGTCTGTAGCACTTTATGGTGAGATACAAAAACAGTGGGCACATTGTTTTCCACCCGTGAATGTTGACAGGGAAGGTGGACGTCAGGAACAGTTCAGTCCTTTGAGCAGTGTGACTGCATGGCAAGTCCTCAAGCCATTTGCAACAGTGAGACCTCAGTAGTGGGCTCAGGTGTGTGCTTAGCAATTTCAGATGCAGGTGAGAGGTGTGGGAATGAAACGCCAACTGTGATCTCTTTTTTCATTTTTTTGGCCTAATTCCTTTAATTTATATTTTGGTGGTTTCTTTTCAGCATATATTCATTGTGTAGATTAATGGACCTTGTTATGCAATTTTTAATTTATGTATACCACATATTTTCTCACATTCATTGTCTCTTCCCTTCCTGGATTTTTGAGAAAAGCTCTCATGACCTCACTCTGTAGCCTAGGCTGGTCTAAAACTCACTGTGTAGCCTGGGCTGCCCCCAACTCACAGAAATCCTCCTGTTTCAGCTTTCCTAGTGATGGCATGCAGGTATGAGCCACCAAGCCTGCCTTTTTGCTTGTCTGTGAGTTATCAATCCTGAGGATTTTGCAGATGATTTAATTTATATGGGTTTTCTGGAGGGATGTGAAGAACTGGCCTGAGAGAACACCATTCTAGAACCTCTCCCTTTCTCATTTGACAGATATCCTCTGGCAGCACCTCCTCTATGCCTGGTGCTAGTGCACACACATCCAGGGATGCAAGCCTTTGTCTTGATAGGGTTCTCTAGAGAAAAAGGAAGAAAATATAAGGGGTGTGTGTGTGTTTAAAGCATATATATGTACTGTGTATATATGCATGTGATATGCATGTGTAACATTACAAAAAGAGACTCAGAGAGACAGAAAAGACAGAGAGCGAAACGATTAGTTGACTGGCCAATTAATAGATTTTAAAGGAATTGGCAGCAGGGAAGGCCAAACTTCAGAGAAACCAACAAGCTGGGATCAGACAGGCCAATGCTTCTGTTCAAGCCCAAGGCCATCTGTTGGCAGGATTCTTATTCTCCCAGGGGCCAGTCTTTTTACTACTAGTGCCTTCACCATTTTGAGTGATGCCCATCAGCATTGTGGAGAGTCATCTTTATTAGAAGTCTGTTGATGAAGGTATTAATGTTATTTAAAAAATACCTTCTTAGAAACATCTAGAATGTTTGTCCAAATGAATGGGTAGCACAGCCCAGCCAGGTTGACCAGTGAAATTAACCACTCTAGACGGTGGTTCACTTTGTCAGGCTAGGCTGGCTCCTTCTCAGTCATCCTCAGGGAGGGTGTAGTGAAGAACTGAGGATTAGCCATCTTAGTGATGGGTGACTTGCCAAGACAGGCTACTAGAACAGAGAGGGAACTTCCGATCTGTCTGCAACTTCTTCTCAGAAGACAGGATAGGAAATTAGCAGCAGCATCTAGGGTTTGTGCATGGGATTCAGGAGCCTCTGTTGTTATTTCTGTTGTTTAAATATTATTTTCATGGCGAATGTCATAGAGAATCACATTCTGGTTTAACTATAGCTTTGTCTTCTTCCTTCCTTCTTGACCGGGCCTCTCTGATGACCACGGCTTTGCCATCAGTAGCACAAGTGTAGTTGGCAGTGACAGCATACCTTGCTTAGTGGAATTCTTTCTCATAAAATTTGTATGGTGTCTAACTTTTTTCTAGATTCCACAATGGATAATATTTCTGCATTTTATAAACATGGAAACATGAATATGCCTATGTACATTTTGTCTTCACTGTCAACTTGATTGCATTTGGAAACACACTTCTAGGTGTGTCTGTGAGATTGTTCCCAAGTGGAAGGAAAACCTACCCTGACTATGGGCATCACTATTCCATGGGCTGGGGTCCTGGACTGAATAAAGAGGAGGAAGTGGACAGAGCACCGTCCTTATGGGTGATGACACACGACATACTATCTCATGTTCCCACCACTCTACTTTCTTGCTGTTTCCCAAATAAACACTACCTCTGTTGAGTGACTCTTTGTCAGGAATTTTGTCATGGCAACGAGAAGTAACTAATACAACCCACCAAGAGTTATACTTTTACACAGTCCCATCTAGTCCTCTCCACACAGACATACTGGCTTGCATAATTATAATAGTCTACATTTTAATCCTCTCCCTATTATATCATAAGCCATGATCTATTACCACACAAGGGCCTTCCACGTCTTTACGGAGACTTAACCTTCCATCAAATGGATGTATGGTAATTTGATTAACCAATTATTATTCTTCAGTGTTGAGCTCCTTCACATTTTGTATCATGTTACTGTGGTTTGCTTTTCTTTAGGATGAGTGTCTAAAAACAGGATGAGTGAGTCAAAGAACATGAGCACTTTTATAGTTCCTGATGCATGCTATTTTTATTGAGTTTAATTGAATTGAGTCAATTCAATCAAAAAATTTTTGTTTTTTGATCCTTTGGTGATGACCTGGCTTCCAGTGGTGACCTCTGCAGCCAACAGAGCACATAGATGCCATCATGACTCCTTGATTTTTTTTTTTCAGTTACATCTTTCTGACAAAAATATTCTCTGGGGCTAAAAATGTCCTTGCAAGTCCTTGCTCAAGAGAGATTTATAGCTTGGAAAATCTGAGTACAATCTCATCAGCCATTTTTCAACCTAGAATGGAAAAAAGCACACTTCACACTGACAGAGAAATTTGGATTTATTTTTGGTTCTTTGATGATGCTGAAAATCTTTGGGATGCTATGTTTCTTTGGTTTGCGTGCAAGAAGAGTCCCAAGGTGAGAGTTGTCAGGGTTGGGAACAAAGGCTCAGAAGACAGTAGTTAGTGGTGCTCCTATCTCTTGAAACATCTTCTTTTGTATTTTTGTTGCAACATTTGGAGTTTCCTATGGGGCATTTGTGCGGCACAGCTCTTTTGTTGCATAGATTCTGGTAAATATGCTGTGGTTCTCAAGGAAATAATGTGTGGTAAAAAGTAAGTTTAAACCACGATCTTAGGCCTGGCACTACACTTAAATAGAAAGAAGTAGGTGAATGAACTCTATTTTAGAAAAATTGTTATCTTTTTGATTGTGGGTTTTTAAGTGATATATGTTAACTCATATTAATTGTAAAATTAGTTGTCCTTACTGTGATGTTCCCACACATGCATAGACCAACTTTGATTCTGTCTACCCCAAACTAGCCTATCTTGCCCACCACTCTCTATTCCCCTTCCCCAACTTTGTCCCTTCTTTCTGTAATCATCCCTCTTGGGAAAACTGTTAACACTTGGGCTTTTTTCTCGGTCATCTGTGCAGTACATGGCCTTTTTACATCTGGGTTCTCCGTGCTGTGCTTCACCTTCTAACGAAAGCACTTGCCATGCCTGCCTTCAGTTAAACAGCCTCATGTTGATTCCTTGAGTCCACAAGTGGAGAACCAATTGTTCACTAGACGTTTGAATGCTCCCCGAATCTGTTATATGTATGAAGGTTACAATAAAATGGTTTATTTTGAGAAAAACATTTTATTAACATGGGAGACATTGTTTTACAGGTTCATGTGTGCTTTAGTGTAGATCAGATCTTCATTCCTGTTTATAGCTAAATAATATTTCATTGTGTATATATGCCACATTTTATTTTTCCATTCATTAGTTGGTGGACTGTATCCTGGAACTGTAAGATGAAATAAACCCTCTCCTCCCCAAGTTGTCTTGGTCATGGTGTTTCGTCAGCAACAGAAACTCTACCTAAGACAGATGAATATTTGCTTTTATCTCCATGAACACACATGTCAGGGGCAGGATATTGAATAATATGGTTACTTTGCTTAGCTTTTAAGAAACTGTCCACAAATGTTTGTGGATTGCACATTGATGGGGGTGAGGGTTCACTCAGCATGTCGTGTGTGTGTGTGTGTGTGTTACATGCATTCCACAGCAAATGTAAGGGAGTCAGAGGATAACCTGCAGAATCACAGAATCACTTCCTTCCCTCCACAGTGTGGTTCCGCAGGCTTGAAACTCAGGTCCTTGGGCTTGGTGGCAAGTGTATTTACCCACTGAGCCATCTTGCCAGCCCCCTTCTCTTCAGATTGTAACTATCTTTGTTTTGACACCATTCATGCACTGATCTTATTCTAGATGCACAAGTTAGTTTGGGAGATTAGTTTTTGAATTGGAAAGCAATTTTCCCACTCAGAAATCTTTCTCAATAAATATCCCATTCAACCTTTAACAAAAATGATTTCCATGCCTGCCTAGTTGAATACAGTACTATTGATCCCCAAGTCTTCATGAGGAGAGCAAATAATTTACCAAATGTTTGATCATTCCCTGAACTTGCTGCATATGCAATGGCAATAAAAAGGAGTCCGTTTATTTTAAGTAAAAATCTTTTAATAACAAGAATACAGTGTTTTGAGACCATTTCTGAAACGAACATCTACTAAGCAAGAGAAGATGTCCTCTGCGCATCCTGAAGCTGAAGTTTTCCCTTTTGGGCTTCTGAATACAAATATCTTAGGCATTTGATCTTAACCGAAAATGGTTAAGCCATACGAATGTTGGCCATGAGGATCTGTTTCCTTCCTTTCTAGTAGAAAGATGATATTAGCTGGTGTAATTATATCCCTAGGTGGCATTAGCCACAGAATTGAAGGTTTGGCTTCCTCCTGGCAAGCAAACCTCGAGTTTTGACTTGATGCTTCCACAGCTCGGGTGGATAATCATGCTACATGTGAAGGGTGGAAATTAGAGTGTACGGTTGCTGATCTGTATTCCATGAGCTGAGTATTCCCGTGCCAGCCCAGAAATATCTTACCAGTGCTGAAGTGTTCAGTTTTTCTGTGGCTTCTCCAGACCCTGTAAGTGATCCGGGAGGCAGATTCTAGTACATTCCAGTACAGGGTCTAATTATGGATGTAATGGTCGTGGAATATTTCAAGCAAAATCCCGCACACCCTACCTAGACCTTCTTGTTTTTACTGAAAAGGTCAACAACCTAGTGTCAGCGGTGGTTGAAAACAGCTTGGCTGAAGCCTCTAAGAGATAATCAAAGTCACAAGGGAAACTAAACCCAGAGCAGTGTGTTGCTTCTGAGTGAAGAAATCCAGTTGTCTTGTGTGTTCTGACTGACATGATTTGACATGCTCTTTTTAATTTTTTTATGTCTTTGGTTTTGGGTTTTGAATAGGCTTCTTGCAGAAAGCCTATATTTTCTGTACTCTGTGGTTACCAAGCTGTACTTGACTTTAAAAAGAGTCAAAAAAACATATCCTTGTGAGAAATTGCTGCTTTGTGGAGTACAAATGAGAGGTTTCATGATTTTTGAAGCCAGGAAGGCCAAATCTGGCTCAGAAATCCCACAGCCAGAATGTTTCATGCTCTTCGTCACTTTTTCGAAACTGAACTGTCCTTCGCTGGCATGAAAAAGGAAAAGCTGGGAGAGACTCAGGCTTTGGATAATAAGTTTTGGGGTTCAGAAAGCAGAGAATTCCCCACAGCTCTTCACCCCATAAATAGGAAGTGCAGGCTGCTCTGGTCCTCCTTGGACCAAAGGTTCTTAAAGGGATCATTTTGTTCCCCAGGGGACACAGCAATGTCTGGAGATAATTCGGGCTGTCACAAGCAGAGACAGGAAGCTGATATTTAGTGGCAGTGGGGGTTAGGGATACTAGAGGACATCCCACAAAACTCCCCTGCAAAGTACTGTGGTGTGGGTGGCCACACAGATTCAGAGGACAGTACCTCCTGAGCAGGTGGAGGTTCCTGCTCTGCAGGTCACAGGGGGCCAGAGAGGTTGGAGGAGACCCAGCGTCTCAGCCAGCAAAATATTCTCTTGTTTGGCACTCTGCTTCTTGGCACTGCTTTTACAGGGTGCAGTACAATCAGAAACACAAAGCCAGCTTCTTTCCTCAGGGAGAGGCGTGGACCTAGCCCATTGAAACCCCACACGCCAGAGTCACCGGAGTGCAGCTGCAGCCGTTCTTGTGCGCCTGCCGCCGGCAGGCAAGACATTGCAGGCCCGGACGGATTTTCTTCCTGTCTTTGTCGAGTGTTTCATAAAGCTCGCCCCAGGCTAACTTTCTTCTTAGTGGTTGAAAAAGTGTGTTTTGGGTGAGGAATTATCCTTTAAACTCTTACCTTTCTTGGAAGTGAAACACTTTTGACAAACAGATTAGAACGTTGTCCAAAGTCTCTAGAACCTATACACTGTTTAGAATTAGGCTGACAGATGAGTGGGTTTGGATTTTCTTTAGTGTCTGCAAGGGTGTCCTGCCACTCAACCGAATTGTCTGAGCTGGAATTTCACCCCCACTATGCTGATTTAGTGTTTTTGTCATCTAGGAAGAGAGAACATCAATTGAGGGACTGCCTCCATCAGATTGGCTTACAGGCAAGTCTGTGGGGGCATTTTCTTGATCAATAATTGACGTGGGAGGGCCCATCCCAGTGTGGTGGTACCCCTGGGCAGGTGGTGCTGGGTTATAGCAGAAAGCAGGCTGAGCAAGCTATGGGGAGCAAGCTGTTACGTAGCATTCCTCCAAGGCCTCTGATTCAGTTCTTGCCTCCAGGTTCCCGTCCTGATTTCTTTTAAAGATGGGCTTGGCTGAAATAAACCCTTTATCTTTTAAGTTGCTTTTCACCATGGTGTCTTACATAGCAATAGAAAACAAGCTATGCTACACACTTAGGGTAAACGAGTGTCATCTGGGCATTTAACTTCCATATTCAGAGATACATACTGAGCAACCTGCCCACTAAATCTCGAGGGATTCTGAGCATGTAGGGAATGGTGGAAGCTCCGTCACCCCCAGCAGATCCAGGGGTGTCTCTAGAAAGCATATATATATTGCTTTATAAGCAGTTCTGATGTTTAAAGGTAATTTTCCATCTTGGACCTAAATGAGAGCCATCTATTAATACTTCACTGTGGTGTTCAACTGAGGAAGTGGGAAGTTGCTTCAGTGCTGGAAGAAAACTGATCAAGTTCCCTTTAGTAATGGAAAGTCTTTCTGGTTGGGCCCAGGGATGGTCTGCATTTGTCCCAGCTGGCCCGTCAGCATTCAGACTGTGGCTAACGCAGGTCAAAATGTACACACTATACTCTAGATTTGGAAGAAGGCACAAGTACCATAAGCTGTGTCCATCACCACAGATCTCCCCTCCACCCCACCCCCCACTTACAGCTTTGAATATCAGAGCACTAAGAGCTTGGAGAGACGTTGGAATGATGCTGACCCTAACATTAACTCTTGTACAACCTTCAAGCCACCCTCCCTCCATCCCAGTCCTTCCTGTTCCAGACAGAAAGCAGGCTACTTGCAAAGCCACCTACAGTACCCACACAACACTAGATTGGTCCTGCATCATCTCTGAATGAGTGCCTGCCCCCCACTAGGAAGAAGCTAGGACTTTCATTCTTAGCAGGTATAGTGGGTGTTCTAATGGGTAACTGGACTTGGGGGTCCATTGTTGTCTACTTTTCCTAGACATGTCTTCCATCTGACCCTTTCTGTCCCTCATGAAAGTTCTCAGAAGCTCTTCATTGCTGTGACACTAACATTCCCCTTTGTCTGTCTACACAAAGCCCCCACCTGGGCAGCTTTTCCAGTGCCATTTCTGGATTTAACACTGAACCTTCAACATCAGCCCTTCCAAATGATGTGTCCAGGGATACAGGAGGAAACTTAGCAACAATTCAGTCTGCTGTTTGCTGAGCCCAGAGATTTCCAGGTAGAGACCCTGTGAGTGAGTAGAGGCATGCCTTTCTGTCTAAGTGACATTTGGGACCTTTCTGTGTCCTGGGAACATGTGCGCTGGGCCCAGCTCTTGGTCAATTGGTGTTTAGACATTGGTTTTTGGTGTTTATGTTGTTTTTGCTCAGGCCTCAAATCTCTAAGTGGGAGAAAGAGTTTGTTTTAGCTTCTCAGATCACATGATCTCCAAGGTCAGAACTCCTTTCCGAGTCCATTCACCTTCTTCATATCCCAGAACCATCTCTGTCTGGGGCCCCTGCTGCCCCTGGTGGCCCCTGCCCTCAGGAGACTGGTTCTTCCCGCTGCCTGTTCTCCTGCCTCTGCTGTCGTCTGCCATGGTGTGGATTCCACTGCAGGTCTCTGTCCTCCCCTGTGTAGAATGAGCCAAACTGTCACTCAGAGTCTATGGAAAAGGCTGGGACCAACTTTTCTGTCTCCTCGCTACCCACTGGACTCTCAGAGGCCAACTGAGAAGCAACTCCATGTCTTCCTGTGTCCGTGTCTGCCTGGGTACCTGAGCACATGGGGTGCCAGGGCTCTGCATCTCCTTCGCTTATTTCTTCTTTAGTTCATTCGCTCAGTCCCTCAGGAGTGTCTAGGTCTCTGTGCGGCCACAACAGTGACTTGCTTTCTGCCTTAGAGAGGCCTAAACAACTCCAACAACTCCAGTAATTCCGTTGCTTGTTTAAACCCTTGCCTCCAAACCTAATAAAAGTCTTAATAGAAAAAAAACCCACCAACAACATGACTATTGTGACTAAAAACAAATCAGTGGTTTAGTGTTAAACATGTCCCAGCTTCTTATGGGGAGCTCTCTGTCCTGGACACAGTCCCCTCCATGTGAGAAGCTTCAGAGTGGGGCAACTTGGATTCTTTTACTCTTCACCGAGGCATCCATAACTAACCAGGGATCATCGCGGTCAAGGCGAAGGCGACCGCACATGCCTAGCGGTTGAACAGGCACCAGCCGTTTTCTGGCCTATTTTTCCTAGTGTCTGCCTCATATCTGCCT
Source organism: Ellobius talpinus (assembly GCA_001685095.1). Classification (NCBI taxonomy): domain Eukaryota; kingdom Metazoa; phylum Chordata; class Mammalia; order Rodentia; family Cricetidae; genus Ellobius; species Ellobius talpinus. The sequence goes on from LOJH01045313.1 coordinate 11,514, forward strand.
ATGATCTCTGGGTCTTTACTAAACTGTTTTCATGGGTTTGTTCCATCTGTAACTAGGTGGGAAGTCTGCTTTTCTCTTCCACCTGCTTCCACACACACATCCCCTGCCGCCCCCTGCCCCCTTCCTTTCTCTCTCTCTCTCTCTCTCTCTCTCTCTCTGTCTACAAGAACTCCTTGAACATTTTAGATGCCCAATACGTTTAGGGTAATTAGAAAAATAAAAATTGTACTAGAGTGCCCCTAAATCCTGCCCAATAGGAACTTTGCTTCCTCCCTTTAAAACAACGAAGACCATATTAGGGATTCTAAAAAATATAATCTTGCTAATGTTTTGTTTGGGACAGGGTGCACTTGCCTTTGTTGAGTTAGCTTGACCCACAGTGGTCATGGGCATTTCCACTCTTGCTATTGCTATCTCATGGTTCATAGAGATGTGGCTGCCTAGAACCTCTCATGCTTCTTGGAGCAAGAGTTCCCCATCCATAGAGCATGGATGCCATGGCCTTCTCTAGTCCACCTGGAGGACTTTGGCTGCCAAAGGACACAATGTTGACCTTACATTCTCCATGAGGAGGTTGGCTGTGATCTTTAGTGTGACAACTTGAAAGGTATTCTATGGCTACTGTTTCCATGGCCCAGCCAAGCTCCAGGTGGTGGCTCAGGACTAAGGAAAATGGCTGATTTTGCTGGAGCGCCAGTATCTAACTGAAGCTCTCTTCAGCTGCCACCCCCATGACACATCTTTCGGCAATAGACTATTTCTTCTCTAGCTCAGTTTTTCTCTCAATGCCCAGACCTCACTGTCTTTGGAACTTCCCCAAAAGCTTCCAGCACCGAGACACTAGACAGCGGCTGCTTGTCTTAGTGAGTGACATTAGGCTGCGGTCACTTCCTGATGCTGTATTACCTAATCTGATTTTACTAATTCTTTGGGGCAGAGGCTGTTGTGCCCATTTACCATGTATGAAACTGAGACTCATCTCAGATACATGAAGATTTGAACCCATGCCAACTTTCTCAAAAGTCAATGAAAGCTGCAAAATAAATAATGCTGCAGAGAAAATATTTAACCTACAGGGAACCCAAATACTTCAGTAGCACACAAGCACAATTTATTGCTAGTCAATTGCTATATTAGTTACACATCAGATTACATTTTCCATAAAGCTTGTCCTAAAGGGGCTCTATGTGGCAGCGATATGAACAGAGGGTAAATTATGTGAGTGCTTGAGAGTTATTCTGCTTGTCACTTAAAAGAATGACTTCATTAGATGTTCTTCTACTGCAGACTTACAGTTTCCCAGAAGCACTAAGTTAGCATTCTCCACCATTGGCTAGCTCATTGGGCCACAAAAACAATCAGTTTGACTTGCCGGTAGGTTACTTTCATTCTAGATTCATCTATCAAAGCTTATGATAGCTTCAGCTCTGTGATGGTTTGAGTAAAATGGCCCTCCCATAGTCTCATAGAGAGTGGCATCATTTGAAAGGATTGGGACATGTGACTTTGTTGGAGTAGGTGTGGCCTTGTTGGAGGAAGTGTTTCAATGGGGGTGGGCTTTGAGGATTTAGATGCTCAAGCCAGGCCCGGTGTCACCCTCTCTTCCTGCTGCCTGTGGATTCAGATGTAGAACTCTTAGCTACCACTCCAGCACCATGTCTACCAGCAAGTTGCCATGCTTCCTGCCATGATGATAATGGACCAACCTTCTAAATGTAAGGAAGCCCCAATTAAATGCTTTTTTTTTCAAGACAGGGTTTCTCTGAAGGTTTGGAGCCTGTCTTGGAACTAGCTCTTGTAGACAAGGCTGGCCTCAAACTCACAGAGATCCGCCTGCCTCTGCCTCCTGAGTGCAGGGATTAAAGGCGTGCGCCACCACTGCCTTGCTTAAATGCTTTCTTTTGTAAGAGTTGCCACAATCATGGTATCTCATCACAGCAATAGCAACCCTAACTAAGACAGAAGTTGGTGCCAGGGACTAGGGCATTTCTGTGATAGTCCTGACTATGCTTTTGTTTGGAAGAATGTAGACTTTGGGACTTCAGACACTGGACATTTTAAGATGGCCATCCTAGCAGGAGCATGGAAGACAGTGGTGCTGAGGGTGATT
>LOJH01045314.1:0-11270 GCA_001685095.1 Ellobius talpinus
CCTCCACCATCACCACCACCACCACCACCACCACCACCTCCACCACCATTACCACCACAACTACCACCACCTCCACCATCACCACCACCACTACCACCACCTCTAAGAAAAAAAAGCAGATTAACCAGAAAAGCAGAACAAGTTGGGTCAGGGGCTGATGGAGTGCAGGAGCCTACTCTATTGTGCTCAGACTGGATAAGAATGGACAGTTGTGGAGAAGTCTAATTGGACAGAAAGGGTTCTTATTAGTGGTCATGAACAAGGGGGTTTGGGGTGTAGCATGTTCAAGACCCTGCATTAAATCTCCAGTCCCCACCCCCACCCCAGGGGACCAGACAGGGGAAAACAGTAAGGCCTTGCCAGAGTCTTTTTGGCCTCCGAGTCCCAGCCAGAACTCCTATAGCATGAAAGTATGTATTAGGCCTCAGTTCCAGGTGGCAGAAGTCAGAGACTTCCTTTGTAGCCAGCTGACACAGAGAATGGCGGAGGAAAGCCAGAGTGATTCGCTTTGTTGGGTCTCTCAACTGCTAAAATCCCCCTTGGGTGTCATGAGGAGCATCCAGAGGACAGTTGAAGAGCTGTGTATAGAGCTTAGTGGCAGAGTTCTTGCCTAGCATGCATGAGGTGAGGTCCTGGATTCATTCCCCGGAACTGTGCAAAAAGAGGTTTGGGGCAGGGCAGCTGAAGGCCAGGGAGGAAGACAGTAATAGAGGGACAGACAGGGACAAGGAAGTTCACAAACTGAGATGCAGTCACAGGGCAAGCAGGTGTGTTACACTGTATTGGACCCTAGATGTAACAAGGCCCAGGGTGTCTGGGAGGGGTGAAGAAAATAATTTAGGTCTCAGTAGCCTGAAAGGCCTTGTGGGAACCATTGACACAGGCATACTAGTGAAGAACATTTCTTATTTTAAGAATTGTATCTTTCTTTTTTTGTTTGTTTGTTTGGTTGGTTTTTGGAGACAAGGTTTCTCTGTGTATCCCTGACTGTTGTGGAATTCACTCTGTAGCCCAGCCTGGCCTCGAACTCACAGAGATCTGCCTGACGCTGACTCCCAAGTGCTAGGCTTAAAGGTGTCTGCTACCACTCCTGAACGAAACATACAAGCTGTTGAGTAATTTGTTTGGAAATGACTTATGCATACTTATGATCTATTCATTTAATTGACTGTGGTTTTTGTTTGTTTTTTTTTGCCTTGAAAGAAAAAAGAACAATAAAATATTGACCTCATAGTTGGGTCTTTAATCCCAGGACTCAGGAAGCAGAGGTAGGCAGATGTCTATGAATTCAAGGCCAGCCTGATCTACAGAGTGAGTTCCAGGACAGCCAAGGCTACACAGAGAAACCCTGTCTTGAAAAAACAGAAACAAAACAACCCCTAAAATTGAACTCAGTAAAATATATGCTGAAACTGTTTGGGATTAAATACAATATTTTTAATTTATGTTGAAAACGTTTTTAAAATAAGGTGAGTTGAAATGGAGAGTGGTGGTACATGCCTCTAACCCCAGCACTTGTGAGCACCACTCTTCAAGGCCAAAGAAAAAAAAGCAGGAAAATTAAATTGATGATGGATAGATAACAGAACCGGTTTGCAATAATGTGAATGCAGTAAAATGCTGTAGAACCAATATTGTAAATATAACTGACTACATATTTATTATATAAACAAATAAATTTAAAACTATAACTCAAATATTGAAGAATCCAGGTGATGTTCATAAAGGTTGTTCACTGTATAACTACACTTTTTGTTTTGTTTTTAAGCCAGGGTCTCTATATATAGCCTTGGCTATCCTGAAATTCATCATGTAGACCAGGCTGGCCTCAGATTCACAAAGATCCACCTGCCTCTGCCTTCCAGAATGTTGGAGTTACAGATGGGCACTACCACACCTGAAAAAATTCTTTCAATTTAACATTTATTTTCATCATTAAGTATTAGAAAATTAAAATAGTACCTTCAAGTGATTTCAATTAAAATACAATAGTAAAAGCCAAACCTATTGTAGAGACCTGTAATCCCAGCTACAAGAGAGATTGAGGCAGGAGGATAACAAGTTCAAGACCATCCTGGTCAACTTAAAAAGCAGGACAATAGCTCAGTGGTAGAGCACTTATTTAGCTTGGCCAATCTTGAGTGCACTTTATAATAGTGACTTCAAGAAAATACTAAGTAGGGCCAGAGAGATGGCTCAGTGGTTAAGAGCACTGGCTGTTCTTCCAGAGGACCTGGGTTCAATTCCCAGGACCCACATGGCAGCTCATAACTGCCTATAACTCCAGTTTTAGGGGATTCCACACCTTCACACAGACATACATGTACCCAAAACATGAAATTAAAATAAATAAATCATGTAAAAAAAGAAAGTAATGGCAGATGTGGCAGAACAGATTGACGGAGGCAGGAAGATGAAGGTAACGATACTGAGAAGACAGACGTTAATTTAAGTGAAAGTACTTCAGCCAGCGCTAAAAGGTTCCAAATTGGAAAGTGCCCTGTGGCAGAGGCAAAGGGAATTGTCGGATGGTGGCTCACTGGAGGACCCAAGAGGCTCTCACCTTTGCTGTCAACGCATTTTACCAAATCAAGGACCCACTGTTCTCGGCTGTCCCCACACACAGTGACGGACGACGTTAACCAGAACCTGCAAGAAGATCAATCTAGTCTCCTATGACCCACTCCTTCCCCTTCCTCCTTTTCCTCATTCCAAAGGTGTGAAGTCACCCCCAAGGTGAGCTCCACTAGGGCTGGAAATCCCCAGATAAGTGAAACTGGGGAGCAGCTAGGCTTTCCCATCCGGACCTGGTGTTCAGGTTGATGATCCTATAATTCCCGGTGGGGGGTGGGGGGACGGGGGCCACACACTGACAGGCAAGACGGTACCTGATGCGTATTGTACAGTGATCGTATGCTTGCAGGCGTTGTCGGATATAATTCAAGCTAGTAGTCGGTACCGGTGTGCCAGGAAGAATATTTTTTTTACAGAAACAGCTTCCAGTGACACTCCCCTGGTTGCCATCACCTAAAGGGGAACGCGAGGGATCAACCCTGGTCCTGAGTTGGCTTCCAACTCAGCTGTCGCACTCAGCTTCCCCTACTCGCCAGATCTACCTCCCACCCCAGTGTAATGCCACTTGGGTCCAGGTGTCCCCAGTCCCAACCCAACCCCAGACAGCCTTCCCCTATTCCCGGCTGCCACCTTTGGCAGCTCTGGGCTGAGTTCTTAATCCCTCAGTTCTTGTGCCCCTCCACAGTTTCCGTTCTAGCCCCAATTCTGCCCCCTGACTAACCTGGCGGGGTCAGCAGAGCCAGCAAGTAGAGAAAGAGCGCTAGGGGCAGGGGTCCGAAGCCCTGCCTCATCTCCGGGCTTAGCGGAGCTTGTTGCTGCCAGACCACTTAGCCGACATCCAGCTGATTCCCCGGCTGCCCGAGGTTCTGCGGAGGTGCTGCCGTCGGTGCCAAGCTCAGGCGGGGAGAGGGCGCGCGGTGGAGGTGCCCCTGCTCCCCGCGCGCCTCCCCGAACCGACCGTCGGGTCGGTATCGGGAGCCTGCGCAGCACCCTGCTCCCACGTCGGGGAACCCCCGAAGGCGGAGCTCCTTCACCCGTTTCCAGACTCACGGCCAGGCCAGTCGTGGGGACAGCCAAGACTGACAAAACCGAAAGAAAGCTCGGGCTATGGAGCCAGAGGAACTGGAGAGGGCAAGCGGTGGCTCCGGAAGAATGACTCCGTTGGGGTCGGGGATGTCAGTCCTCTCCGGCGGTCGCCCGTCTGTCTGGTGGTTTGGTAAAGTGATGACCTGCTAGATCTCCCTCTGGCTCCAAGATGCTTTCACTTCCCTGGTCCGCTGGGTCACAGTGGGATCCAGTCACATGGGCAAGGTGAAGCAGTCTAGCAAGTCACCAGGTCCGTGGGAGTGCGCATGCACTGGCTGGGTGCCATCCCAGTTATGAGCAGTGGGCTCGGGCAGCCCTGACGTCACGACAGTCCATCAGCACGAGGTATTTACCTTCAAAAAGTGGTGGCGGCTGCAGGTACCGGAGGAGAGGAGCCGCCGGAAAGGGGTTAGGTTTACGGGGGCTCACATCAAACTGATCCTTGCCCAAGAGATGCCTCAATTCTTAATTCTCACTTCTATTTCCCCTAGACCAACAGACCCCACATTTTCCCCTTCTCAGCAAGGCTTTTCTGGTAGGATTAGCCTTACCTCTCCGTCTTTGAATTCAAATCTCACTTTAGGATTTGAGTCATTGAGTTTTGTGCCCCAACTATGATTTCATCCCTGAGTTCTCACCTTTAACCGTAAATATCCACTTTCCAATCTAACCCTCCCTCCGTCCTTATCCCTGCAAACCCTATTCTCAGCTCCTAATGCTTCTCCATAGATTTTACGGCAAGCCCACACCCTTCTCCCTTTGGTGACCCAGCACGGACCCTCATCATTACCCTGCTCCTGACCGCTACCCTACAGCCCTTTCTTCTCAGTCTGGGTCCAGGCCCTGTGCATCTGAAGACATGGAGTTTGTGTCTGGATACCGGGATGAGTTCCTTGATTTCGCTGCTCTTCTCTTTGGCTGGTTCCGCAAGTTCGTGGCAGAGAAAGGGACCATGGGGACCAGCCTTGAGGGCCGATGGCGTCAACTGGAGGCTCAGATAAGGAGGCTGCCTCAGGACCCTGCCCTCTGGGTGCTCCACGTCTTACCAAACCGTAGTGTGGGCATCAGCCTGGGACAAGGTGCAGAGCCAGGTCCCTGGCCGGGCCTGGGGTCTTCCCTGCTCCTGGGAGATGAGCCTCCGCTCCGCCTGAGAGACCTGAGCCCTTATGTCAGTTTTTTCAGCCTGGAGGATGGGGAAGAAGGGGAGGAAGAAGATGAAGAAGAGGATGGAAAAGGGAGCTCAGGCACAGAGAAGGCTAAACCACAGGAGGGTGGGAAGCCAGCCCCTTCCAGCAGGGAATCCCCCCAAGAAGTAAAGCCACCGGCCAAGTCAGAGGTGACCCAGCAAGGGGCAAGCTGTGATGATGGCTGCCGGGGAGACAGAGGAAAGAATGAGAGGGCTCCTGAGAAGAGGAAAGGACAGAGGAGTGGTGAGAATCCAGGGTGGCCCTGACTTGCCCCCGTCCAGACACCTTTCTGAACTCCTCCCATGTGTCTCAACCTAGTAGGAGTCACAGGCTATTAACTTTCATGCAAATCTGTTGCCCAAAGTTCATCTGCCACAATGTTTTTGTTTTGTTTTGTTTTTATTTGAACCAACATCTAAGCACTGTAAAGAATGAAAGTCCAGAGACCTTGCATCTTAAGAAAAATTGAGGTTCTAGGCCTGGAGAGGTGGTTTAGAGGTTAAGAGCATTGACTGCTCTTCCAGAGAGTCCAGGTTCAATCCCCAGCATCCACATGGTGGCTAACTACCTTCTGTAACTCCATTTCCAAGGGCATCCAACACCCTCTTCTGCCTTCTGCAGGCACTGCATGCATGTGATATACAGACATGCATGTGGAGAAAATACCCATATGCATAAAATGAAAATAAATCTAAAGAGAAATCCAGGTTTTGATAAGGTGCCCATGTTTCCTCATTATGGCTCTGTACAGCAGTTGCCCTCTTTACATGGGGACTGCCTCTCTCATCTAGTCCCTTCTACTCATTGAAGTTGTCTGTCCCCTCAAGACATACAAACTTGGTATATCTGACTGTGACTATCTGCCCCCTTCTCTCTCACCCAAATGTTCCCTCTTTCCGCAGAGGCTGCACCCCTGCACCTCTCTTGTCTTTTGCTGGTGACCGATGAGCATGGCACCATCTTGGGCATTGATCTGCTAATGGATGGAACCCACGGGCGTGTGGGCCAGAGCCCAGGGGCTGAGAATCTGGCTCCTCGGGCCTATGCTCTCCTTTGCCACAGCATGGCCTGCCCTATGGGCTCTGGGGACCCCCGAAAGCCCCGACAGCTTACTGTGGGAGATGCCCACCTGCATCGGTACAAATATCTGGGATCAGAGGGTGGAAAGCTGTGGAAACTCCTGAGCCCTTTTAGCCTGATGCCACCTGTATCCCCATGCAGAGACCTGGAGAGCCTTGTCCCGAGGCTGGGCGTGAAGTTAGCAAAGACCCCAATGAGGACATGGGGTCCTCGGCCAGGCTTTACTTTTGCCTCCCTTCGGGCTCGAACTTGCCATGTTTGTCACAAGCACAGCTTCGAAGTGAAGTTGGCACCCTGGTGAGCATCCCCAAGGCTGGAGTCAACGGAAGACTCCAGCAGTTAGACAACCACGTAGAAAGGCAAGCCGGGCCAGTGGGGGTCCCAAGCAGACAGGCAGAAGGAGGGCCAGGAAGGTAGGAAGGGATAGGAAAAACAAGTTATGAGCGATTAGCTACAGGATGCAATACAAACAGACTGAGTAGCATAGGGACAGATTATAGCCCACAGGACCCATGAAGACTGAGGGGTGCCAATTACCCCTGTTTCCCCAGCCCCCAGTGCAGTGCTGTCTTATACTGTGGAGAGGCTTGTCTCCAGGCTGATTGGCGCCGATGCCCAGATGATGTGAGCCACAGATTTTGGTGCCCGAGACTTGCCGGTTTTATGGAGCGAACAGGGGAACTGGCAAGTCTGCCTTTCACCTATACTGCAGGTATCATAAGGAGGTCAAAGTGGCAGGGAGGGGATCCTGGGATCAGGTCTTCGGGACTGGGTCCAGGGCCTGAAGAATGAGTGTTTGGCTGAAGTCTGCATCCTTGGAAGAAGAGCTGGTGCTGTGCATTGGGTGTTAGGGACCAGAGCAGCTAAGGCAGAATGACTGATCCAGGGAGAGACCAGGGCAGCTGAAGCATCGGTTCAAATGATTGCTGTTCACCTCTACCACCATCTAGTCATGTGGCCTCAAACAGTTCACTTAAGCCAGGCATGGTAGCACGTTCCCAGAACTTGGGAGGCCGAGAGAGGAGGATCTCATGTTCCAGGCCACCCTGGGCTATGTGACACCTTGTCTCAAAAACAAGACAAAACAAGAGCTGCCTCTGATGAGGCATACCTGTAATCACAGCATTTGGAAGGTGGAGATAGTAGGATCAGGGGTTCAAAGCCATCCTCTGCTACATAGTAAATTTAAAGTCAGCCTGTGCTGCAATGAGATCCTATCTTAAAATTAAAAAAAAAATCCCCTCAAGTTTCATCATCTGCAAAAAAAGGAATACTAGCAAATATAAAATCACATTTAATTATTTCAAGGGTTGTGTAAACTCTCGGTGCCTGGAACATGGTAGACACTCAGAAAGGAAAATTTCTTCCCTAGGTAAAACCAGGCTCAAAAATCAGGGTCCTTAGGGATAGCAGAGGACAGCTAAAGTCCTGGAGCTTAGCCACCAAGTCTTCAATCCTCACCCCCTTCTCCTGCAGAGGTGACCAGTGAGACCTTTAACAAGGAGGCTTTCCTAGCCTCTCGAGGCCTCACTCGTGGCTATTGGACCCAGCTCAGCATGCTGATTCCAGGGTCTGGCACCCCCAGGAGCCCTTGGGGCAGCACATCATCCCTCAGCCACCTTCTCAATGGTATGTGGAGCCTTTTTCCAGGAATGGACTAGAGGGAAGGTTGTGGGGAGGGCTGAGGGAGTAGACCAGGTCCCATTTAACCCCTCTATATACACATTAGGCCTATTCATGTAGTCCTAATGGGGTTAGTACCACCCCTGTACTGACCCTATTAGGATTATTTTAAGCCTTTCCACAGACCTCAAAGGAGTCATTTCTGTCTGATTCATCCAGTAACCCTGTTCCTAGGCTAACTCCAATCCTGCTACAGCTTCAGGCCTTCAGGGTGTACAGGTCATCTGGGAGGGGTGGGGAGATGAGGCAGGTAGGGGTTTACAGCTCTTAGGCACTGCTTCTCGTCCGCTCAGGTGATCCTTACCAGCTCCTGCAGGGAGACGGACCTGCCCTGATGCCTCCGGTGCCTCTAGACCCACCCAAGAGCCTCTTCGGTGAGCTTGAGGGGTCCTGTAGGAGTTGGGACAGAGATCCTGCAGGGGGTGGCAGACAGAAACCTGGTGCCTGTGGGGGGACAGCTCATTAAAGATTGAAGCCCAGGTCTGGGATCAGGCCCCCCATTAAGACTCCCTCCCCCAGGTTCATGGCAGGATTACTACACGTGGCGGGGCCTTAGCCTGGACTCCCCCATGGCTGTGCTTCTTACCTACCCACTGACCGTGTACTACGTCATCACCCACCTGGTACCCCAGTCCTGTAAGGAGCGCAGACAGGACGGGAGGCTGGGGGTGGGGTTGGCAGCAAGGGTGCCCCCCGCCCCGTATCTTTAATAAGTGGACTTCTCACCAGTTCCTGAGCTCAACATTCAGAACAAGCAGTCACTGAAGATCCACGTGGTGGAGGCTGGGAAGGAATTTGATCTTTTCATGGTGTTTTGGGTAACGTCCCCACTCAGAGAGGGTGCATTGAAAAGATGAATGTGGTCATAGGGTGGGACCCTGGGCTGACCTTCTCTCTGTCTCTAAGGAGCTCTTGGTGCTTCTCCCTCACATGGCCCTGGAGCTACAGTTTGTGGGTGACAGCCTACCACCTGAGAGTGACCAGCAGCATTTTACTATGCAGAGGGTGAGAGCTAGAGAGGGGCCCACTTCTCCAGCCCTGTCTCTGGTAGCCTGGTGGGATCCTCCCCTTCCCCTCCACCTTCCTCTGCTCTTCCTGGAGCTCCCTCTCATTACCCAGACTTCCAGTAGCTTTCCCACCCCACTCCCGGCCCCACAGGATGGCCCTGAGGTATCTGTGCGTCCTAATTCTGGGGCATCGCCACGGCTCAGCTCTCGGACTAAGGAGAAGGGAGGGCGGAGGTACCTGCAAATCAGGGTGTCCACGCAGCCCTATCACCTGTTCCAGGGACCCAAGCCTGACCTGGTTATTGGTAAGAGCCTGGGGCTCAAGGGCATGGATTTGGGGAAAATAAAAAAAGGACACTGTGGACACCAGTGTCATCCTCTCTTGTTAGGATTTAACTCTGGCTTTGGTCTCAAGGACACATGGCTGAGCTCTCTGCCTCGACTACAGGTGGATAATCTCACTTATCCAGTTCCTTCTCTTTTCTAAAGGACTGGGCTCTCCCACCCCTCAACTGCTCCACAGACTTGGGGAGTACCTCTCCAGCATCCCTGTCTTTTCTGGGGCTTTATCTATCGGGGAGGGTGGGGCTTGGGATGTATCTTGGCGAGGGAGCCTCCCAGGGAGTGTCTGAGAGCCCATCCAAACCTCAGTCTCTCCGAGTGCCAGCTTTCTTCACGGAGAGCAGTGAGTACAGCTGTGTGATGGACCATCAGACCATGGCGATGGCCACCGGAGGGGGCACCAGCTCCCCACATCCCAACCCCTTCCGCTCCCCATTCCGCCTCAGAGCTGCTGACAACTGCATGCCCTGGTAAGGGCCCATGGCTGCCTGTTGCTCTCTGATCCCCGATTTATATACTCTGTAGCCTAAAAGGTCTCTATGCTCCTGAGATTCTCTTCGCCCCAGCCTTACAACCCTCCATCTCTGTCCTCTTTCTCTTCTTGCTGATTTGGACAACCCCAACACAAACCACGTTTTAGACTAAAGCCTTCTCAACTCTCAACTCCTCGCCCTGCTCTTATAAAGACTCTGTTGCTTCTTTATTTTTTTCTGGGGCTCAAACTCAGGCGACAGGCCTCGCGGCAGGTCCTTTTACCCCCTGAGCTGGTCTCGCACCTCCACCACCGTGTTGTCCTTTACTGCACCTAGCCCTAGATCTGTGCCCTAAGCTCGCCTACTGGGAGGCCCGGCCCAGCCCCTGACCACGCCCTCACTGCAGGTACTGCAATGCCTTCGTCTTCCATTTGATCTACAAGCCTGCCCAAGGTGGCGCAGTCTGCTCGGCACCCGGCCCTCTCCCTAGACCCCCAACTCCGGCTGCTCCTCCTGCCCCCACTCGAAGGCGCCGTGGAGAAAAGAAAGCTGCTCGTGGGCCCCGCAGGCGCAGATGAGTGCGGAGTTGGCAGCCGTCCACTCCCTTCCAAAGTCTGCTTTCTGAAGGAAAACACTCCAAGGCCCTGGGGAAGACTAACTGTCAGGACACGAGAGGTTAAATAAAATTCCTTATTTGAAACCTCTGAGTTATTGACCCTTCGACTTCACGCTCATGATTGGTTCATTATACTGAGAAAGAAGATAGGGATTTGGGATGACTTTCTCCAGGTCCCTCTCACTCTGCTTGCTAACTCGGGTGGGGAGTGGGGTGTACCACCTTCCTTGGTAATCCCAAAATCCTCTCCTAGTTTGTATGTTGGTAAGACATTTTCTAGCCTGGAACCATCCAGATCTCCCGCCAAAACAAGGAGATACCAAAAATCAGAAAGTGACTTCCCTTAGCGGGATTGGGAAGCAGCCAGCCTCCACAGGATACAATCCACACTTGGTTTAGAATCAGTGGAGAGCCTCAGGGGGCAAATTCCACCTTCTATCATTCTTCACAGTCCCCCACATCCAGAACCTAGACCTCCCTGCCAACGTCCCTTCCGGGAGCTCTCTGTGAGGTTTGATAGACAGAAATTGGAAAGCAGTTCTAACCGCATGGGGACCAGAAGCTGATGTGGTTGGTGAGCTAAGCTCATGACTTCTAGTTCCTCTGTTCCCTCAAGCCAGACACCTCTAAATAACAATATGCATTCTGTCATTACGGAATTACCCATTTTCTTGCTGAATTATTATTTCACTTCCTTAGGGAGGGAGGCATTTCCTGCTTCATACTTGGAAGCTAGATAGACACATGTCCCCAACCCTGAAATCCCCCTTTTCATATTCATAATTCCTAGTCTCCCTCTGAGCTACCCACTGACAAAGCGTGGGGGCTACACTGTCTCTAGAGGTCCGGCAGGGAACCGGCCTCGGAACTGTTTCTCCAGCTACTCCCACACATTCAGGCTTTCCTCTCTCCCTCCTTGTCATTTCTCCTCAGCTTCAGTCTCTGTAGCCAGAAAGAAAAAGCTTAGTTTCCCGGTGAACTGAAGAGAAACAAACAGCTTCAATGCTCCTTCCCCAGCCAAAACAAACTCCAAATTCCTAGGAAAAAATGTAGAAAAGGATATGCTATCTGCAAGCCATGGGATTGCCAAGATCATTATTCACTTTGTTCCGCTGGCCCGTTCACTTTTCTCCAGTGAACAGACAATACTTTTATAAAAATGTTTCCTAGCTGGGTGATGGTGGCACACGCCTTTAATCCCAGCACTCAGGAGGCAGAGGCA
>LOJH01045315.1:0-13622 GCA_001685095.1 Ellobius talpinus
CAGTGTACTTCCTGTTTACTTAGGTAATATTATATCCTTCTGGAGTCTTTGATGATTTTGATGAATTTATAATTATAGTTTTCCTTAGTTATGATAAATCTAAAGTAGATACAAATATATTAACTGTAATTCTTGATTGATAACTTTTTTATATGTAATTTTACTATATTAAAGTGAAAGCCTTCCTTTCTTTTTAAACAGAAATGGAAAAATGGTGTGGGAGATCCTTCTGTCCATGTGTTGGTTTTATCGATTAATGAATAAACAACTGGTTTGGCCTATAGCATGGGAGCTGCCACTGGAGATAGATGGGCTGAATCTTTGCTGGTTGGCCATGACCTCATGGTGATATACAGATTAATAGAAATGGGTTAAATTAAGATGTAAGAGTTAGTCAATAAGAAACTAGAGATAATGGGCCAAGCATTCTTTTAATTAATACATTTTCTGTTTTGTTATTTCAGGTCTAAGTCAGCTGGGCAGCCAGAACAAACAAGCGGCCCCTCATCCAACATGGTTAAAGATGGGATTTCTCAGTTTCTTGCTCAGAATGTCTCAACTTCAACATTATCAACTTCTTCTCTGGAACTATAGACCTAAATAAAATCTACCATTAGTTTCATTACATCATAGTAATTATCAGAGCAACACAAAATCAAAAAGAACAAAGAGACCTGAAGAAATTAATAATCTAATTATGCCCACAGATTTATCTAAGTCTGGAATTGCAGGGTATTACAAGGACAGACACAGAAGTGTAATGTATTAATCTGATTTTTCTAGAGCTGTTGCAAAACAGCCTAGCTAAGGAACTTTACAGAAGGAAGGGTTTATTTGGCTGATAGTTCCAAAGTGGTAAGAGTCTATCATAGCAGAGAAACATGGCAGCAAGTAGCAGGCATGATTACTGGAGCAGCATGCTGAATGCTCATTTCATGAAATGTAAGCATAATGCAGAAATAGAGCTAATATAAATGGTACAAGTCTTTAAACTATCAAGGGCCACCAACTCTAGCAGGGCCACACCTCCTAAAACTTTCCAAGCAGTGCCATCAACTGGCAATCAACTATTCAAATACCCCAAATTTGGGGGAAATTTGTCACACAAAGAGTTTTGGAAACTATGCTGGTGGTGGTGCATGCCTTTAATCCCAGAACTCGGGATCCCAGATCTCTGTGAGTTCGAGGCCCACCTGGTCTACAAGAGCTAGGTCCAGGACAGACTCAATAGCTACAACAAAACTTTGTCTTGCAAAACAACAACATCAACAACAAAAACCCCCAAACACAAAACAAACAACAACAACAACATCAAAGGAATTTTGAAAACTAAATTAACATCTGGACTCGCTTATTGAAGATCTTGTATTAATTACATGTTCCAAACATCTAACCAGGCTATGATAAAAGGAAATAAGCATTTCAACAAAGTTTTCTCGACAAATGTGCTATTCAAGCATAATCCAAACTAAAAATACTGTCAAAGTAAATAAAGTACTAAAGAAGACCTAAGAAAAGATAAATTTCTCAGACTAAAGATAATTCTGCAAGAAATCTTATAACTCATGGAAATGTAAGACTAAAGTGAACAAAGAAAAACTTTCAAACAAATTCTCTGGCCACATATAGAAAGTAGCAGGGAACGATGAATTTATAACTCCAAAATTCTCACTATCTAGAAATTAGGTAATACACTATAACTTTGTTGTGGGAGCTCTATCTGATTAACCAATGACATTTAGAGGAGGCTTGCCCTATGGGCGTGGTTTTCTCTGAGTACTTCACCAGATAAAACAGAGTAAAGTGTCGGTTTTTCTCTTGGTGTGGTTGGAGCTGGATTAAGTGGTAAAGAAGCAGTTGTGTTTGGTGCTCCTGACCCTTGGGCAGAACAGTCAGTCAAAGGCAGCTGGAGCAGAGGCCAGAGGCAGCATCTGCTTTGTTCTGCATTCACGAATTTGCCTTTTCATTGCCCTCATTAATAAATTGATAAAGAGACTTTTGTGGGTTCTCACATCACCTAGTTCCCATGTGTCCTGACCCCAATCAGCCCCCATGGCCTTGTCCCCATGGCCTGCTGGAGCTTTTTGCCCAGCACAGTCTTCAATGGTTGGCGATTAGTTGTTACAATGTTGGGAGAGGAACCATAAAGTTTAGACTCAGGAATCTTGTTTGGAAAAGGTAAAAGGGAGATAGAGCAGATAGGACAATAAGGTAGAATAGTGTATCCACTTGTAAAGTAAAATAGCAACTATCAGTTTTAGATAATTTGCAATGGTATGGATTCTTGTATATTGATACAATGTAAAATTATTTTTTATTCCTGTTTAAGATAATTTGTTTATTGACACATATTCAAAATTATATTAATCATATTGTACATATGCTTCTATTTCTGTTTAGTGAATTTTATATATTGAGGCAAATTAAAAATATTTTTGTCATATTGCGCTTTATATTTCCACCTCTGATTAAGATATTTTTGTATATTGTCACAATTTCAAGTTCATTTTCCTTAAACTGTACATCTGCTTACAGATGGTTTATTTTTATAATGTGAAACTTTAGTCTTTAAAGCTGTAAATGTTATTAAGAATTACATATTAAGGCTACAATCCACAACCTCAGAAAATCTAGGTTGAAAGGAGGACCCTAAGAGAGACACAAATGAAGGGCTCCAGGAAAGGGAAATAGCTAAGATCTCCTGGGTAAACTTGGAAGTGGACTAGAAGGGAGAGAATGGGGGAATGGTAAAATGAGGGTTTCAGATGGTTAATTTGGGAGCAAGGATGATGATGAAGAGCAATGAAAGAGATATCTTCTTAGAGGGAGAAATTATGTGGTTAGAAAGAAGCCTGGAGCTAGGAAATTCCTAGGAATTCATCAGAATGACCCCAGCTATTATTCCTAGCAATAGTCGAGAGGGTGCCTTAACTGGTCTTCTATAATCAGATTAGTGACTACTCTAATTGCCATTCTGGAACCTACATCCAATGCTGTGGACTGCAGAATTGTGCAGTGATTGCTCAGTGAGTACTTCAGAGGTCAACCCTCAGAGATACATATCTCATGGAGGATAGACCTTATGTAGCAAGGCTATAAGGGTCATTGCCACCAGAGATGCACCTCTGATGGAGATGTCCTATTTAGCAGGGCAATAAGGTATATTGCCTTCTGAACATGTTAGCTGTCCTCATTGCAGAGGACTTTTTGTGTGAATATCTCTTTCCCTCACATTGCAGCTTGGAGATTCTTCTCATAGCACTGTAGTGTGTTGTTTACTGGGCACAACTTCCTTTAGCATTGACATATTGAATGACTTTCCCCAGCAATGATTGATTCAGACAAGAAAATAATTACAGTCAATACCCTTATTCTCTCACACAGGTCCTTGTATAAATTTAGAAGTCTTTCCCCCTGTAATTATCTTCCTTGGCAGACAGTTGGTCAGCGTTAGTGATCAGGGTAAGGAACCTCATTTGAGACAGTCACAGACATCCAAGGATAAGAATTACAGCATATCTAAAGTTGGTGAACCATAGCTCTCAGAGAGACACAGAATAAGAGCATCCTGGATTCAGCAGACAGGAAAGTGCTGTCCCAAGATAACCTCACATTAATTCTATTCTTTTTTGGTAGTCTGTTAAGTAAAGACCTATGTCTCAAAGTTTATCTTACTGTATCTCCTGCCCTCTGACCACAGTTTCACTTCTATAATGCTGGACCCTTATGTTACTATCCAATGGCTCTATCCTTATTACTTACCCTAGGACATGTTTCTGACCAATGAAAGCTCTTTCTTTTGTTTCACCTCTGGGGAAAAAGAGATTTTGGGAGACTAGAATAAAGAAGTAGTAGCTAAAGGGAGAAGGTGACAGAAATTAGCAGAAATGTAACAGGATAACAATGTAGGAAAAATGAGAAGTTAGGAAAATGAAGAAGATGGTGGTAGAAGTTAGGAGGAATTATGAGTAGGACAGGATTATTAAAGTAAAAACAGAACAATAAAGAACACGACCATCAGATTTTGTGTCAAGTTACTATAGAAATATTTTAACCTTTTCCTTCACTCTTGAGAAGCATTTCACCTTTGGAACACTGGGTAGGGGCTAGAACCAGTCTCTTAGCCCTTACAATCCAGTAACTGATGGAAGCAGATGCAGTGATCCACAGCCAAGCACTGGGCTGAACTCCTGGAGTAGTTGAAGAGAAGGAGGAGGGATCATATGAGCAAGGAGGGATCATGATCATGATTGGGTAAACCACAGAGACAGCTGACCCCAGCAAGTGGAAGCTCACAGACTCTTGACTGGTATCTGGTGATCCTGCATGGGACTGAAATAAGCCCTCTAAATGAGGGTGACAGTTATGTGGCTTGATCTGTTGGAAGGTGCTGGCAAATGGACCAGGACTTATTCTGGATGCATGTGTTGGGATATCTTGCTCAGCCTTGATATAGGGGGAAGGACTTGGTCCTGCCTCAACTTAGTATACCAGACTTTGTTGATTCCCCAAGGGAGGCCTTACCTCCTCTGAGGAGTGGATAAGGGGATGGGGAAGGGAAAGTTGGGGAGTGGGAGAAGAGGATGTAAGGGGAACTAGGGTTAGTATGTAAAATTTAAAAACACTTAAATAGAAAAATGAAGTACAGGTTGACAGTCACCCATATTTGTCATACTTATGTTAGTTTATGTTATTAGCTTTTTAGATACACAAATATATACTCCATATAGATAATCTTCAAACCCTTCAAAGACCTATTGAACATGACATTTAAATGTTTTAATAACTTAGAATTCTGTTGACATGAGACACAACTGCTTTTGGCAGCACCAATCTACTCTTGAGAGTATGATAGGCACCAAAGACACTCCATATATACCGTTTTTCCTCCTGCTAAAATTGACCTGTTGTGCAAAAAAATTGCCCTTGCCTCAACTGCTGACAGTAAGCACACTGTCCAATCCGAACAAACAGGATACAAGAAAAAGCAACTACTGAACATTGCCAAGACAGAATAGGACAGTCTTTAAAATTTTCCTGCTTCTGAAAATAATTTGTCATTTTCAGAAATGATCAGATATTCTAGGCTTATAGCCAAAGTTGGATGTGCCAACATTACAGAGAAACATTGAGAAAGGCAGCTGACTCCTTCTGTCATTTCTTGTACCCTTTGGCAAGTCACTTGTTTGTACTTCCTGCTTATGGTAATGCTATTTTCCTACTCAGGTTTTCTGATGGGGTTGAAGACTAGATAGTTACAGTCCTCTCATATCTTTGCTAAGGGTGTATTAGGTACAAGACTTGGACTCTTCAGGATAGGACAGCTATTAGAGTATTTCCTATGATGGACATGCAAAATTTGTTTCCTGCTTGATGTTGTTCTTGTTGATTGCAGTTTAATTTTTTGTGTGTTACTACCTTTTATATCTTATGAACAATACTTGATAGTTCTTATAGTACACAGTGTGTGTTAGGATTAGAACCTTATTAATTAGAAAAAAAAGAAAATTCAATTAGCCAATGATATTTGGGGTTTACTTGCCTGATGGACATGATTTTCTCTGAGAAGATGATTAGATAATACTGAGGAGAAGGTCCTGCACTCTCTCCTTTGGTGTGGTCAGAGCTGGAGCAAATGGCAAAGAAGCAGCTTGCCATTGGTGCTCTTCACCCTTGGGCATAACTGATGGATGAAAACAGCTAGATTAACAGCAGCATCTGCTTTGTTCTGTATTCATGAGTTTGTCTTTTCATTGTACTCCTTAATAAATTGGTAAGTAGACTTTTATGGGTTCACACTTCATAACGTTTATGATGAGCCATAGGCATAAACTATTTTAAAATAAATGAAAATGAAAATTACATTAGCATTTTTTGTAACATCTGAAAAATAGTTTGAGGGAAATAAATAGCATTAAATCTAAGAAAGTAGAGAGATCGTAGTATTAATCAGAGCAGAGACTGATATAGAAACCAATGACATGTGAAAGAAACAAATCAACAAGATAAACCGTATTCTATGACTCAAGAAAACAAAAATCTCTAGATAGTGAAGATGAAAATGAACAGATTTTTAACAATTATAGTGACAAAAAGGTCTACACTATATTCTCCTCTGATTGGTGTTAAAAATTATATGATTATATTACAAAAATATTTTGCACATCTTTCAGAGAATAAATAAGGTTAAAAGACGTCTAAAATACTCAAAATCTGTGAAAATTAAAATAATATTATTTAGAAATAAAGTTTATGAAAAATAATTAAGACCATTGATGATTTTGGTGGTGATCACTATAAAACATATTACATATATACAATATTGATTATGTACAATCTCTTCCAGAATAGATAATGGAAATGTATATATATCTCAATTTATTTAATAAAATCAGTATTATTATCACATAATAATCAAAAAGATCACTAATATAATGGAAACTACAGATATCTACCACTACTACAACAGCATAATCTTCACTGCATCCTTAAAATAATTGAGCAAATAAGGAATGCAGGACAGAATAAGTATCTTTAGCCAGAAGGCCTGGTATCTGTTATAATCCTGATGTTAAAAGCTGGTAGTTGTTAGTGTTATGAATGTTTAGAAGAATATATCTATAAACAATGAAACAAAAATTTCTGTGATGTAATTTTTCCCATATGTATAAATCAAATATATCTGATTTAAAGTATAGACTCACAGATTACCTTATACATGAATGTAAGATTACATGCATAGTTGCACACATGCATGCAAACACACACATGAGAGAGAGAGAAGAGAGAGAGTGGTTTATATGCATGAAGTCCTTATACAACCAATATTAAAAAAATATCAGAAATCAGTGAAGGCCCAATCAGTGGTCATTAAGTGTGTTTGTGCAAGAGAAAGCTTTAATCAATTAATTTAACAATTAATCAATTAATTAATATGAAAGAGTGTGTGTGGTCACACATGTGTTATAGAACATTAACTGAGCTCAGTAAACATTTTTTTCAGTTATTTCCCTCTTTCCACTGAATTTAAGCTTGAGTTCCTGTTTTCTGTCTCCTTGTGACTTGATCCAGATGAGCTAACTCCTGAATTTCTCATCACTTCACCTGTCTGCTTCCCACCTCACCTTAGGAGCCCTGGAATTGCAGCTGTGCATCATCGTGTCCGGCTTCTATTTGGAGTCTTAGGCTGTAACAGATTCTCAAGCTTGCACAGCTGGCACTTTGACTCACCTCCAGTCACTGTGAGAGTTTTTAAAATAGCAGATTTTTTGATACAATTTGATGCTGTGGATATTATCTTGAAAACTATATTGATTTTGCTAATAAAAACACATTTCTCTAGTTTTTAAACCTGTGTAAAATTGTTTTTATAAAACTAGTCATCAATGGGTAACTTTATAGAGTTTGGAAATGAGCAAGAATCATTAGTTTTATTTCATTGGAGTGCCATGAGCCTTATGGCAAGAGAAGTAAAACAAGAAAACTTACTGAAAATTTAATCTTTTAATTGTATGAGGCAAATGAGTGAAGCTATAGGAAAATGTTTGCTTTCAAATTATGGAGGGAATTTAAAAAGATTTATTTAAGTATTTTTCTCTGTAGGAGCAGGTAATTTTACCTGTAGTGACTGTAGTAATTGGTGTACATAAACATACACATTTTTCTGATTTATACACATTAACATTCACCTTTTAATCTGATCTTTAAGAGTATGTATGTTTTGGAGACTCTCATGATTTTTATTTCCTTAACATGACATATTGACCATAAATAAAATCTGTTGAGTAAATGAATAAATAAATTATTAACCAACAAAGCTGACTTGTTGCAAAGGGCTAAAGAGTCTAGTTTATTGGAGCTAGGATGTATTTCCAAAGCTTATCACACAAATATCATATTATGATTAGGAGTAACATCTGTTTTTGTTGTTGTTGTTTTATGTTTTGTTTTGTTTTGTTATTGATTTTTTAAGCAAATGTCTTTAAGGTAAATTTTATTACGGGCCAAAGGTATATATCCCACTGAGAGGTCATATGGATAAATGTTTAGTTTATGATACCAGAAGGAGATGCACATCTGGATTAAAGATTTCAGTTCACCTTATCATCATCTGGGTAAAGCTCCATATGCTTCATACACTAGATAAAGCTTTACTTAACCTTACGTCTTTCCTCTTGATTATTTCAAATTGTGTTCACATGATCAAGAAAGATTTGCAGTTTTACTTTATATGTGAAATGCACAAATTACATCCTTTAAAATTACATTGTTCATTTTAACTATCCTTGAAATTTACTTTTTCTTTTTATTTCTACGTCAGACATGGCAAAGTAGTATAGGGTTTGTAGAAACATAGTTTTAAGGAAAGCGCAGTATTGCATAGGCATCAGATACCAAAGTAAATATTGCTGGGATTATTTTATGATTCTGATTATAGAATTTTCTATATCTCCCTCAGTGTGTGTACTGTGCCTACACATCTCATTGCACAAAACATGAGCTAATACTGAATGAGATGGTGGGATGCTCGGTTGTGTGATGTCATATGGTTTGCACACAGAGGCAGCTGTTGGTACCAATTATGTAGTAATAAGTTTGAGCTGCTGCCAAAAATGGAAGCCAAGTTTGACTTAAAAGCAAGAGGGACATGATGCTTGTGAGCCTCTGTGTCCTAGGAGAAGTAGGTGCTTCTGTATATCATAATTGGAGCCATAAAGTTAAACAAAGTCACTCTGTCTTCATAGGTCATTATTTTAGACATAATGAAATCGCAATCTTAAATTTATTTGTAAAGGTTCTGTCGACTTTATTAATGACTCCAGTATATGATTCAAATGTATAATACCACTTACATAAATCACTATGCTCAAAGTATATGTAAGGAATAGACTAAATACAGAATAGCTCAAATGACATAGCCAACACTTTGCTGGAATTAAATAGATGTTTACATTTTTCAACACATTTTAAAAATGACTTAAGACAGGAAATGAAGATTATGCCCAATTTGAGCACAGTGAAATATATGGACAAGGTATAATCATCTATTATTAAAGCATCAAGTATAAAGGTTAGCAAACTTCTAGACAAGAATGCATTTTCCAGTTGCTGGAAATTAGGAACTTGCAGTGAGTTGACAGATGAGGATGGATTTACAGTCTGTGTTCATCCATGGTTTTTTAGGTATGGCCATTTTTTGACTCATTGACTCAGATTAATTTAAACTAATACATACTGAAAAATAAAATTTGTATAACGTGGACTGGGGCTTTTGAACCTCTTCAGATGAAATTGATAAATGGAACAAAGTAATGATTGAAGTGTTCTGCCAAGGAATATTCAGCATCAATTTATAAATTAAAACACATTAAGCATTTTATGTCATACATTACTAATTCTGTAAGGTAAAGTAAATAATAAAAATTTCAATGTACAATTCTACTCAATATAGAAAGAAACATGATAGTTTCATGTTGATTTGGTTCTATTAGACTTGTAATTTTCCAGTTGTGACATGGAATTTTTTGAGGACGTTGACAAAATGATGGTATACACCTAGTCTCCCTGAGCAGGGTAGCTTTGAAAATTTGAGATTTTAACTACAGTACAATTTTGAATGTGAAAAGTTGTGTTGATAATAGTGAACATTACAGATTCCCCATAGTTTCTCAGGAGTCAAAAATTGGTGCCAAGTTTCTTCATATTCCCTCTTTTTCATTTTTTTAAAATTTTAATAAAAACCATCAGTATTTGCTTTCTTCAATACACTCTAATGTAGTAATATTTCTTCTGTATTGTAATAAGTAAAACCTGCCTGATTTCCAGAGAGTAAAACAGCCACTCTAATCAGCTTTACAGGCCAGGAAGTGGTGACACACACCTTTAATCCTAGTGGCCACAATAGTTTGCCATAGAAACAGCGCAGTAATGGTGCATGCCTTTTATCCCAGTACTAGAGAGGAATATAAGACAGGAGGAGACAGCTCTCAGTTAAAGTATCATTCTGATTGTCCTGAAGGTATGAGATCCATTTCGGATGGAAGTAGAGGTAAGAGCCAGTGACTGGCTGTTTTGCTTTTCTGACCTTCAGGCTGAACCACAATTTCTGTCTCTGGGGTTTTATTAATCATCCTACAACCTAGAGTATGACAGTGTTCACCTGTGTGTGCAGACCGTGGGAACCTGTTGAATTGTAACTGCTTCTCCACAAAAGTAAAAGAATACACTACCAATATCTCATGAGACACTTCAACAACTCAAGCTATGTGTGTACAACGATACAAATAAGTAAACAGATAGTACCATGGAGTCTAATAGGATCTATCATCTAGCAGAGAGATGAAACAAACACAAATATCAGGGAAATGTCAATGATATAGAACAGCTGGGGAGAACATACACTAAAAAAATTAGTGAGCAGTCTGCCAGCAGGTGAGAGACCTGTGGTCAGGCCACACCACCACTAATGACACCCATTGTTCTCTGCTCCCACAAGACCCACTCTGCTGCCCAAACACACCTACACCAGCATAATCCCTATGGGCAGTCCTCTCTGGCAACAACAGCATATCAAATAGAGGTACAAGTGCCACACGAACTAATTGGAAGAACAGCAGCCCCTATAGGCGCCAGCACTACTTACAGCAGGTGGAAGAGCAGATGGGTCAATGCCATTGTAGCAGGAAACTCAACAACATAAAGGGCATTATGGCAGCGCCAGGACCCAGTGGTCCTAAATTATCAAGACTTGAACATCCCAATGATGATGGAATAGAAGAAAACCACCTTAAAAATAACTTAATGAAAATGATAGAGGTTCTTAAAGAGGAAATTAAAAATTCCCTCAAAAAAATCGAGAAAAAGTCAAAAAAATGGAAGAAATCAGTAAATCCCTTAAACAAAGCCAAGATTTTCCAAGAAAAAAAATCAAAGAAAACAGTTCACAACTTGAAAATTGAAATAGAGTCAATAAGGAAAACACAAAATAAAGGAATTCTGGAAATTTAAATCTGGATTAGAGAACAGAAATTACCAATGCAGACATATTTAGCAGAAAACAAGAAATGGATGATAGACTCTCAGGGACTGAAGATAAAATAGAGGTAATAGATTAATTGGTGAAAAATGTTAAATCCAAAAACTTTTTAACATAAAACATCCAGGAAATCTGGGACAACATGAAAAGACCAAAACTAATATTAATAGGGATAGAAGGAGAAGAATTTCAGCAAAAGGGCACAGAAAATATCAAGGGACTCATTTTGCCAATAAAAAGACACAAGATAACAGAATGTATTTGAAAACAGGATCCATCCTTCTTTTGTATACATGAAACACACCTCAACTTCAATCAAATGAGCCTAATAAGAAGCTGGTATAGCTATCCTAATACCTAACAAAATAAACACAAAAAAATTAAACAAAAGAGATGGACACTTCATATTCATCATATGAAAATCCATCAGGATGAAGTCTCAAATCTGAATATTTATGCACCAAGTGCAAGGGTCCCCAGATTTGTAAAAGAAACATTGCTGAAGCTTAAATAATGCATCAAACTCCACACTTTACTATTGGGGAACATGAACACCCCACATGAGGTATTTTCAGACAGAAACTTAACAGAGAAATAAGGAAACTAACAGAAGATATTACTCAACTGGACTTAAGCAACAACTACAGAGTTTTTCATCCAAACATAAAAGAATATATACCCTCTCAGCACCTTTTGGAATTGTCTCTAAAATTGACCGCATACTTGGTAACTAAGCAAATCTCAATAGATAGAAAATAAAATTGTAAAAAGCTGTCGTATCTTATCTGATCACTATGGGTTAAGGTTAAAATTCAACAACAAAACTACAGAAAGCCTACAAGCACATGAAAACCAAATAACTCTCAACAGGAATCACAGCTGAAGCAAGGAAGAAATAAAGAAAACAGTTAAAGACTTCCTCAATTTCAAAGAAAATGAATGCACAACATACTGTGAAAGCAGTGCTATGAAGAAAGTCCATAGCACTAAATTCCTACATTAAGAAATTGAAGAAATCTTACATGAGTGGCTTAACAGCATACTGGAAAGTTCTAGAACAAAAGAAGTAAAATTACCCAGGAAAAGTAAATAACGAGAAATCAACTCAGGGGGAAATCAACAAAATAAACAAAGAGAATAATACAAAAAATCAATGAAACAGAGTTGATTTTTTGAGAAAAGCAACAAGATAGAAAAACACTTACCCAAATTAGCAAAAAGACAGAGAGAGAATAACTGAATTAACAAAATCAGAAATGAAAAGGGGGACATAAAAACAAACACTGAGGAAGTCCAGAAAATCATTGGTCATGCTTCAAACATGTGTATTTCACAAAAAATGGAAAATCTAAAAGAAATGGACAATTTTTATTGATTATGCCACATATCATAATCAAGACCACATGAGCAATTTAAATAAATCTATACCCCTAAGGAAATAGAAGAAGTTATTAATAGTATCTCTACAAAAAAGCCAGAGTCACATGATTTCAGTGCAGAATTTTATCAGAATTTCAAAGAAGCACTAATATCATTACTCCTCAAATTCTTCCGCACAACAGAAATAGAAGGAACAATGCCAAATTCTTTTTATGAAGCTACAGTTACCCTGATACCCAAACCACACAAATATGTAACAAAAAAGAGAATTCCATATCAATCTCCCTCATGTACACTGACATAAAAATATTTAATAAAATACTGGCAAACTGAACTAGACTTCATCACAGAGATGCAAGAATGGGTCAATATATGAAATTCTGTCAATTTAATCCAACTAATAAACAAACTGAAAGGAAAAAAATCATGATCATTTCACTATATGCTGAAAAAGTCTTTGACAAAAATCTAATATCCCTTGATGATAAGGGTCTTTTTTTAAAAAAAACATTTTAACATTAATGTTTTATTTATTTTTTATTATTTTTTATTGCTTTATAAAAATACCCTCTAGAAACAAGCCTCTTGCCAACCCCAAAATGGCTCCCTTAATTAAGATATCTTCTCCCCTGCTCCCATATTCGTCCTTCCTCCATCTCAACCATCCCACTCCCCTAAGCTCTCCCCAACTCTCCCCTTCTTCCTTCTCTCTCCCCCTCTCACCTTCCCCCATTCCACTCCCACCCCCATACTCCCAACTTTTGCCAGGCAATCTTGTCTGCTTTCAATTTCCAGGAGGATCAATGTATATTTTTCTTTGGGTTCACCTTATTACTTAGCTTTTCTAGGATTGCGAAGTATAGGCTCAATGTCCTTTGTTCATGGTTAGAATCCACTAATGAGTGAGTACATATCATGATCATATTTTTGGGTTTGGGTTATCTCAGGATAGTGTTTTCTATTTCCATCCATTTACATGCAAAATTCAAGATGTCATTGTTTTTTACCACTGAGTAGTACTCTAATGTGTAGATGTGCCTCACTTTATCCATTCATCAATTAGACATTAAAATCATAATAAACCAATTAAAAATGGGGTTTTGAACTGAACAGAGAATTCTCAACAGAAGAATTTCAAATGGCCGAAAGGTAATTAAGGACATGTTCAACTTCCTTAGCTATCAGGGAAATGCAAATCAAAATAACT
>LOJH01045318.1:0-10011 GCA_001685095.1 Ellobius talpinus
TCTTCCCTCCCTCCCTCTCTCTATCCCTTTCTCCCCTCCTCAATATTTACTAATAACCTTGCGATGTCTTAGGCTGGACACTGGGGATGTAAAGATGAGCAAAGTCAGACCCTTGCCTCAGGGGTTGCCGAGGCTCATGAGTGGAAAGAGTCCCTCAGATGACTAACTCTAAAGCAGCATGTGAGTGCCCTGCCAGAGAGGAAGGCTAAACATCCCACACCTAGGCAGCTTCTGGTAAACGATAAGGAAAAGAAAGAAAGATCAGCTTTGGAACACATATGAAACTACTAGTTACATAAAGCAGGGTCTCATTGGTCATGGCATAGATCTGAAATTCTTGGAGCTTCCTTATCCTTATGAATCAACAGGAATTGACCCTTAGAATCTTCCTCCTCTAGTTATTTTGGGTCTGGTTTCAGCCCTCTTCACGGCTCTTTGGGAGACCTTGTCCCTGCCATAGCCCTCATTCCTCTTAGTTTTCCACAGCCACAGACATGATTGTCGGAGCCCTCTGAAGGAGTGTCCGGCCTGGGAGTGTGTGGAAGAATCCTGGGGGAGAAAGTGTTCGGGACACACCCGCCATGTGTCAGCCTGTTCTGAATATGTGTGTGTGTCCGTGCACCGCTTGCAGTGTGGTAATAGGTTCCCAGCCATGACAATCACTTGCTGAAGGACTGGACGGCCGTGGTTAAAAGCCTGGGCTTTCGTTTCAGAGAAACCTGGCTTGAAATCTTGCCTCTGATGCTCATTAACTGTGCGGCCTTGGGAAGATTCCTGAATCTGAGGTTGAAGGACTCTGAAGTCTGGGATTTCGTCCTCTAATGTGGAAAGTTATGCAATTTCCCAATGTGGAGGATAAAGTTATCATGTTCTATGGACATCCTTCCTTCTCAGAGCCCTAGCCGTTCTTACACAATATGCAGCCACTCTGCCACACAAGGAAGTTGGAGGTACCACACATAACATCCCTTGGAGCACATGTGGAGTAAAAAAAGTCCCTTAGGGAGAAAGTCATTCTGCTAAGGCCTGTTCAGCCTTTGGCTTGGTTCTGGTGATGGCACCTGGAAGGTTCAGCCACCTCTTTGGGGTAGAGGTTGCATCCAGACGTAGACTGGGGGCAGCTGTCTTTCTCGAGCAGCTGGCGAAATAACCTCCAACAAAGATCCTCTGTTTTATTTAACAGGCGCCGCTGTGGCTGTAGCTTGGCAGAGGAGAGATGCCGAATGACATGTTCTGGGTTGAGATAAACAGTCCCCAACAGTCCGTGTTTCACTTTCCCACCCCATTGCTGCCCTTCTTTAATTATACACTGTGGACCCATGCTTCTCTGGGGTGCTCCAGGGGAGTTTGCTGACACTCTTTGCTCCTAAGCTTGAGAGCGATCGCCCAGAAATACACTCAGCTCTCTGTTGTCCCGTGAAACTCCCGCAAAGGCTTTGGTTGGAGTAGAGTGCTGGAGTCTTTGCTCATCATGCTGGTCCAGGCTCCTGGAATGGCATTTAAAAGGCCTAAACCCCTCATTTTCAAGAAAGGAGACAGAGGCTGAAGGAATTGACTGATTTTCCTGGACCTATGAACCCCATTAAAGCAAGGGCCAGAATTCCTGGACCCCTGACCCCTCAAGGCAGGTGAATAAGCATTGTCCCAGGCAGCCCGTGTGACACACTCATCCTCTTCCATCCTTTAGTCATGTGTCTATCTCTTGGAGGCCTCATAAGGGTTCCTACAAGGCGGGAGACAGGATGAGCAAAGGTGGAGGAGACACATAGGGTCCATGGAAACGGGTAACAAGACATGCGATAGGAACAGGGTTGTGGCGCCAGCTCGTTCTCAGCTTCATTTCTCATCTGCTGGAAACTGTTCATGAGACTTTATTGAAAACGTGGCCACACGGTCCATCCTGACAGCATGGGTCCAGCAAGTGAAACAAGACTAAAAGGGAATTTATTTGTCCTTGTCTTCCAAAGAGACATTAAACAGAGGCTTCCGTGTTTAGCACATGGTGACATGGCTTACATAGTTTTCATGTGCCCTCTTCATTGCCTAGTCTCCTCATGTCCTCCTGTTCTCTGAAGCTGCTCCCCCTCCAGTGTCTATAAACCTCAACAATGACTTGAGTCATCTGTATATCTCTGGACTGTTGACTGAGGTCAGAGGTATGCTGTTATTGGCTAGGCCTGAGTCATATGACCTTCCATGGACAGAAGGGTCATGTGCTGTGTTGGTGCTGCTCCAGCATTATATGTGGAAGTTAGAACAGGACTGCAGGAGACCCACACAGGTGTGTGTGTGTTTGTGTGTGTGTGTGTGAGTGAGTGCTGTTATTAAGGGGGAGCAGTGGTAATGGGGAGATGGAGACCTGAAGGAACCTCCCAAGAAGAAGACGAAGGCAGACAGCTCTGATGTGCTAAGAAGTAAATGCTGGTGCTGGTGGTTTCCCAGGGGTTCTGAAGGACAGCACGCCCTGAGAGCTGGTTTGGGTGGATCTCAGCCTTCAATCCAGCTTCCCCATTATCTCGTATTTTCTTGTATTTGGTCTGGTGGAATTTAGGTTGGGTTTCTAGGAGTGGCTGAAATTTAGGCAAGGAAAGAGGAAGTCGTGGACATTCCAAGAGGAAAGATTGTATCAGCCTAGAGACCATTTACCCATCAGCCCCCAGAGAGGACAGACCACGCACATAAGGAACCAGGGCATTTGGTGAGAATGACCTAATTCCAGGACTTGTGATGTAAATTCAGCTAAGAGAAGCAATCCCAAGGTAAAAAGACTTCAAACAAACCTCCATTTGCTTCATACATGCTGTTTTACTTATACTGGAAAGTCCCACATTTGTTCTTCAGGTTCTTTCCTAATAAATGATCACATCTGCTTTAGTTTTTATGCAAACAGGGTCTCCCGGAGGCCCGGCGATCTTCAGATTTCCTACATAGCCGAAGATGAATTTTTGATGATCTCAAATCAACCTCCTGAGTCTCGGGATGACAAGTGTGTGCCACCATGCCTGGGTGCACGTGGTGCCAGGGATCTTGGTCCAGGGCTTTGCACATGCTGGATGAGCACACTGCCCTCTGAGCTGCATTCCCAGCCCCACATCTGGGCTTGAGTTGGGGTGATTTGGTTGTCAAAGCTGGTTGTTCAAAATTGGTGGTTTCTTTCTTGCTTACAGCTTACTGCTTGTTGGAGCCTTATTCCTTAAAATCCCGAACGTGCCCTTTCATGTCTGCTTCCTGGATCTTCCTTTGGTTTATTCACTTTGCAGATACCTACTAGTCCTTCAAATACAGCTCCTGGAATAGGAAGCAAAGGATGTTGAACTCATCTCCCACTTCACAGGGGGAGGTGAATAGGTTCACGCACCAAGGGAGAGATTTCTGTCATGTGGGGATGGGATTCAGGTGGTATACTGGTTATGAGGGCAAATATCAGAATGCTACCATGCGAAGTTAATTAAACAAATACAGCATTACCTTCCTCATGTATAAAGAAGATTGTAAGCAGGCAACTGACACGGATTCAGTTAGTTGGTCGGGGCCCTGGTCTCATGATCAGTAACTTGTACCAGGTAGGAAAAGAGGAGAGACGGTTAATGACACCGGCTATACAGTGGTCTTCTGGCCATGTCTAGTAGCCACCTTAGCTGCAAAGGAAGTTGGGAAGTCAATATATATGCTCCTCACCTGGAGTTGAATAGGCTACTGAGAAGCATATTTATTTGTTTGGGTGGTGGGTGTGGGAAAGGGTTGGTGGGGCAATGGGAATGCAGAACCAAGCAGGATCCAGTGACCTGCTAGGCAGCCTGTCCGGCTGGAACAGCAAGTTCCGGATCCAGTGAGGGACTCTGTCTTGAAAAGTGAGGTGTTGAGTGAAAGAGAAAATGTCTGATGTGGACCTCTGACCTATGTGCGCATGAGTGCGTTCATGCGTGCGTGCAGGCAGGGATGCGCGCGCGCGCACACACTCACACACAGAGGCAAACACATCTGCATGTATGTGTACACATGTGTGCACGCAAATTCAAAACCAAACCATAGAGAGGAAGTAAATGTTAGCTAGGCAGCCAGCGGCACCCACGACATGCTTCATCTCATATTCTAAAGCTGGATTCACGAACAGGTTCTACCTTAAGTATTACGAAGCCTGCCAGGTGAAGGTCAAGTTGAATCGTTATTGCTTAAGTGTGGAATGTGGCAGAATGTGGAATGGTGTGGGTTTGACATCCTGAGTCCATTCCACTGACTGACTGATCTGTTCCCTGGACCAGAAGGAACATTGGAAGGATTTGAGCAACGGATATTTTTGTGCTTGGCTTCTGCTATATGGAGGCAATAGCGGAAGAGCAGAGGGTAGGTTCAGGATGTTTATTTCCCAGACTGTCTTCCTGCTGGGTCACCATGACTTATGTTATATGTTTATTCCTCAGACTGTCTTCCCGCTTGTATGTTATATGTCCTTTACATGTCTGTTATATGTCCTTTCAGGTCAGCACAACTACTCAGTACAACTGTCTGCTTCTGGTCCTTTGCTTTTCTAGCCAAGCTCGCTCCCTCCCTCCCTCGCAGTGGTTTCCCTAAACCCTACCTATGCCTTTGTAAACAGTACTTTGAGTCAACGACCCAGGACACCCAGCACAAGTTCCACCTCTTTCCTGCAAAGATGCGGGCAAGAGTCAAATAGTTGGCATTTGTTATGGGAGACGGGTTTAGAATGGTTGATGGAAAACTCATTTTCCCCTGTTGGAGTTTAGGTTCTTCAAAGTCAAGAGGAACTCGAGAGTGCTTCTTCCACTCTGTGGGATATCTGACTCAGACACGTTCTGGAATGTGCTCAAGTACATTTTTATTCATTTGTATTGCCCCCCCCACCGTCCCATGATGGTGCCCCGTGGTTCATATGTATTTTCTGTGGTGATGGGGAGCCCTCAGACGTCAGCAGAGGGAGGAGTTGATAGCACCCCGAGGTCAGACCAGACTGAATTGTCGGGCTTCAGGGAGCTGTTATTCTCTAGGGCTGTGGTTGGAAGTGGTTGCACAAGTGTGCCAGATAGATAAGTGTGCTCACGCCTGTTAGGCCACACTCAATAGCCTTTACTATCGCCTGCTTCTCCTCTCCAGGCCATTGGTCTACACTCAAGATAGGGTGACATGTGATTGGATTTATCACTCACCCACATGAATGCTGGAGGAGGTGGGGGGTAGCTAGTCAATGTCTCCAGTGTAGTTGCTTCACCTATGATGAGCATGCCAGTCCCCTGGGCACCCTGTCCAATTGCTGATGCTGGAGATCTCGGGGCCACATTTGAATGTTGATGACATAGCCTTGCGTCATCCAGCTCAGTAACCACTAGCTATGTGTGTCTCTTTACCTGCATTTTATCTTCCTTGCTTTTTATCTTGTGATCTGATCAGCCCATTAGAACCTGGAAGTTTTAGCAACAGAAACCCAGCTCCCGAGTTTGTTTGTTTGTTTGTTTGTTTAACACACATCAAAAGGGGAATGTGTTGGTTTTATGAAAATGCAAGGTCAGGGAGATGGTCTTAGGAACTGCAGACTTCAGGGACTAGATGTCACTGCACCGTTTATTGTCACTTCTTCCTCTTCCTGATGATGCTCCCTTAAATTTTGGGGCCACATGTAGTTTTTACCTGTACACTGGCTTCCTCTCCTGGCAAGATCTTTGACCTCTGGAGGCTTGCATGGCTGTCTTGTCTGGGTTGAAGTGTTCTCTCCTCTAGGGAAGAGGGAGGGAGGAGTGGAGAGGGAGGAGAAAGGCTTATAAGCCTCAGAAAGTTTACAAAGCTCTAGAGGTGGAGCTCCCTGGAGGCAGAAAAAGCAGTAAGCAACTGCCCTCTCAGCAACATGAACAGAGCTCCAGTGACTCAGCTAGGTGATGATATGCCTGAGTTACCTCCACTCCTGTAGGCAACCTCTATTAAAGGTACTGGTTCATCAAGCTAAACTTGGGAGGGTCCCTTTGTTTGGGTCTGTTGTTGGTGCCCTAGCTTGGGCGCATAGATATTTGTTCATGTCTCTCCTAGAGAAAGTCTCAGAACTATATCACACTCAACATCCACACGAGAGAAAGCAGCCCCTTCTACCAGACCCTAACTGGTCCAGATTTAGTTTTACATGTGGCCCTGTATGTGTCTAGATACACTAGTGTATAATGGCTCTCCCCTGGCTGGAAGAGGTGAGTACCCATGATGGGCAGCCCCTGCCCTCAACAGAAAGGTGAAGAGAAAAATCCCTTGAAGGAAGTGCTGGGAGTCCAGAGGGTCCAAGTTAGTTAGACCCAGCAGCTGGCCTCTCCACCGCTGTTCTCTCCCATCACTTCAAGCACCTTGCCTGTCCCACCAAACCTCTCTCCTAGGTCCGCCACGCTTCAATCAAGCCCACCAGAGAAACACAGCTTGACACATTTTGCTGGTTGGTTGAAAGGACACAGCCATCTGTGTTTTTCATTCCTGCCTATTATCAGGGCCTTTTCCTCTTTGGCTTCTACAGACATTAGGCATTTGATGGTAGCTCCCACTGACTTGCTGGAAGAATTCAGTTTAAATTGCTTCCAAGTGGCAAGCCTAACTGCAAGGGTGGTAAATAGCAGGAGGGAAGTGCGGCCACCTGTGGAGATGGACTGGAGACACTCATTAATGGGAAGGACAGGACAGCATGGGGGTGATGAGGGGCCAGGTGCTGGGAGCACAGAGAGAAAGGTGGTGCAGGGACCAGAATGAGTCAGCTATGGCTGCCAATGCTAAACCTCTTTCCCTCCCTCCCTCCCTTCTTCCCTTCTCTCTCTCCCTCCCTCCTCCTCCCCCTCTATCTTTCTTCCCTCACCCATCTCTTAAATGCTATTATAAGTTGCCTTGGTCACGGTGCTTTATCAGATCAATAGAAAAAAAGAAAACGAGTCAGACAGTAGCAGAACAGAGAGTTGACTGCAGGTGTTCTGACCTCCAGTGCGTGCCCTTAAGAACCTCACCTTCACTTCTTGACACTCAGGAGGAAGAGAGATGTACATAGGCCAGGTGGAGACTCACCTGTTCCCTTCCTTGTGGCTGGGCATGAGCTTGTAGCTCCTGTTCTAGACTGCCTATCTTCTTATCTGGTTGGGAGGACACTCAGAGGAACCCCTCCTTAACTGTGACTCTCAAAGCCTTTCCTCTTTTCAGCCCCCAAAACATCTGACCTCACCAAGCTTGACTTGTCACCATATGTAGGTGGCATTTTGCAGGCATGAGCTGATGGCCAGCCTATCTGGCACACTGCACTTTGAAAAAAGAGCTTGGCACTCCATGCTCCTGAAGGCCGAACGCTGGATTCTGAGGTAGCATGAGTAGCTGGCAGCTGGCCTGCAGAAGAACCCACACTCCCCACTTCTCGTCTAATGTGCTTCTTCCGTGTGCAGATGTGGTATGAGCGCTCACTCTCCAGTCTGAGGTAATGTGCTAAAATCACAGTTGATAGACTTCCACTCTGTAAATGGGGTTCTCATGTGCAATGAAACAGTAAATCAGAACACTGTTCCCCGAAACCATCTCTGGGGTGGTTCATCTCTTGTCGGAGGGCCTCCCGGTAATGACAGCAACCACAATGGTGTCCCTGACAGAAACTGATGGGCTAGGTGATCTTCAAGACACTAAAGACATTTTACACAGTGAGGAAGAGTAGACTTTGACCATGGCAAGTCTTGAATAAATTCTAAGTTCAGGATGACATTGGTCATGATTCTCAGATTAAATCAAACACAATGAAAGTAGCTGGCAGCAGTTCACAGAACTAGGAAGGGAGGTGGACTTGAGGTCAGATGTAGCTAAATCTCCTTGTGGTTGATTGTCTTACCCTGACAGCCACTCCACTTTCCCCTTAGGACAGGACTCCTCTGCTGCTGGCTCTGGACCACTTGGCCATTTTTCCTTGCAACCAGGTGTTACCATGACTAGGATTTTGGCACAGGAATATAAACAAAAGGTATAACTTCTGTTTCATGACTTTAACACATACACACACACACCAAATAAAAATAAACCTTAAAAAAATAAGGCCATAATGAATTGGCAATGGGAGGTAGCCAAGTCAGGAGTATAGGCTGAGCCCTCAAGAGCCAATTAACAATGAAGAACAAGGAACAGAGGGAAGGTTACAAAAATGTTTAGTCTTTGCTTTATTGAGTTACAACAAATGAGCAACGAGTTAGAAAAACTGCTTTTATTCAAACTCCCTAGTGTTTTATTTGTGCAGTGGACCCCAGTGGGGCCAAGGGGCTGGGGAGTGGGAGAGGGGACAAGGACAGCAAACAGAATCCATGTCGTGACATTTATACGAGATATATCTCTTGGCTTTTCTTCTTTAAAAGTTAGGACTAACTAAAAAAAAAGTGCACTCAGGTATCTAAAATTGGCCCAAACACACACACACACACACACACACACACGCATACACACACAAACAAAAAAATTCAGTTTATAGTGAGGCTTCAAGCTGAGATCTTGTCAAATGTCACACCAGGAAAAGGCAGCGAGGAAGAGCAAAGAAACCCAGAGACGTTCACCTTTGTACGAGCTAGGCAGAAAGACGACTCTCTTCCCATTTCCTAAGAGCAATGATGACGTCACCAAGAGTGGGAGCCCTTTCTGCTGGTATTTCAAAAAGATTTGTAAAAAGAGGGCAGCCACCTGTTCCCCAGGTTCCAAGCAGTTGAGAAGCCAGATCCACCTCTTGGCATTGGGCTGAGAGGCAGGGTCCCCAAAAGGCAACTGGGGGGGCTGGGCATGGGCTTGGTGCGGAAGGCCTGCTATTTGTGAATCCATCCAATGTTGAGCCAGAGGACCAACCTCAGTCCTTCCCACAGAGACACCTCCCAAATGTCAAACTACCTTAAAAATAAAGAAATTCTTCCTACCTAAAATCCAGTAGCTACAGTGGCACTAATAGTAATGCTCCCTCCCCCTCGTTAATAAAGTGAAAAGAAAAAAAGAGAAAAGCAGTGTGGTTAGCCCTCCTTCCTGGGGGAGAGAAAAAAAGAAACAAAAGCAAACACCTTACCATGGAAGTGCTGGAAAAGGAAGTTGCCCTCGATTAAAAAGGTAACAGAATTCCCACATTGTATAAATCGATTCCAGTATAGCAAGAGGTGGGGCTGGGGCAGAGGCAGAGACTATGTACAGGGACCCATTAAAAAAACGCAGTAGTAGGACTTTGGCACTACGAACAATTCCCACCCGGCCTCTGGGAGGGGCGCCGAGAGCTCCGGAGTTCCCGTGGCCTCCAGTTGCGCGCCACTGAAGCACTTCCACTCAGAGTCACTGGTGAGATGGCCCACAGCCGCTAGGGCGGAGCTTTCTTCTCTCTTCAAAGACAGAGCCCCCCTTTGTCAGTGCGGAAGTTCAGACCAAGGGCCCTAGAGGATGACACAAACCAAAGAGATGTCAGAGAGAGGACTGCCATTCCTTGGGGTGGAAAGCCTCTTCCTAGTCCTGCGGCTTGGGGGACTCTTTCCAAAGCCGGGGCGGTTTTGAAGGAGGGACAGATGCCCTTCATGTCGGGCTTTGTTTGAACCTGAAATACCCCTGACAGACCCTACTGTATTTGAACACATGGTCCCCAGCTCGTGGTGCTATATCGGGAAGCGATGGCTACTTTGGAAGGTGGGGCCTGGCGATAACTAGGGTACGATGGGAGGGCTCTGGGGGGGTATATCATCCCTGGCTGCTGCCTGTTTTCTCTGCTTCTGTCAGTCACAGGCTCCCACTGCCATCCTAGACTGCCACACCCTAGACCCAGTAACACAGCCCCAAGTCACCATGGCCTGAACTGTGAGCTAAGACAAACAATTCCAGTGAAGTCATTCCTGCCAGGTAGTTACCGTATTCATGCAAAGTCTCACTTACAGGGGCTCAGGAAATACTGCCTTGTTTTTCCAGGTTTAAGTGTAAGTTTAGAGCGTGGATGGAGGCTGACAAGGTGTGTGTGTGTGTGTGTGTGTGTGTGTGTGTGTGAGAGAGAGAGAGAGA
>LOJH01045319.1:0-13621 GCA_001685095.1 Ellobius talpinus
TGGACTTCCCACAGGGCAGGGAACCCTGACTGCTCTTAGGACTAGAAAGGGAGGTGGAGGGGACGGGAGGATGGGGAGGTAATTGGGAGGAGGGGAGGAGGTGGAAGTTTTTTAATAATAATAATAAAAAACTGTAAAAAAAATTCCAATACAATTCTTCATGGATCTTGATAAGATGGTTTCTGGCTTCATATGAAAACACAAAAAAACCAAGTCAGCTAAAACAATCCTGAATGATAAAATGTCTCACCATCTTGATTTCAAGTTGTACTACAAAGCTAAAAAAAACCAGAATGGTACTGGCACAAAACGCTCATGTTGAGTAAGTTGGAATTTTCTTTGAGTTACCAACCAGCTCCCAAATAAAGACATGGAGACTTA
The DNA here is from genome assembly GCA_001685095.1 of Ellobius talpinus. Taxonomy (NCBI): domain Eukaryota; kingdom Metazoa; phylum Chordata; class Mammalia; order Rodentia; family Cricetidae; genus Ellobius; species Ellobius talpinus. Next base: position 382 of record LOJH01045319.1, read on the forward strand.
TTATTATTTATGAATGTTTGGCCTTAGCTGAGGCTTGTCCCACTAGCTCTTTTAACTTAATTTAACCTGTTTCTATTAATCTATATTTTACCTTGGGGCATTTTACCTGTCTTTCATTCTGTATGCCTTACTTTCCTGATATCTCTGTGGCTGACTGGCTAGTCCCTGGCCTCTCCCTCTCATCTCCTTTTCTTTCTTCTTTGAGACTAAATTCCTCTTCCTGCTTATTCTCCTTTCCCAGAAGTTCTGCCTATATCTCCTCCCTCACTATTGGCCATTCATCTTTTTATTAGATCAATCAGGTGCCTTAGAAAAGCAAGGTAAAACAGTAACACGTCTTTACATAATTAAACAAATGCAACACATCTTATCATAGTAAAACAGATGTTCCATAACGTAAACAAAGGCAACACATCTTTGAATAGTTAAACCAATATTCTGCAACACCTGAGAAATGGAATCTAATTGAAGATCCAGTCATACATTCACACACCTATGTACATCTTATTTTTTTTAATCAAGGTTCTAGGAATTCACACTAGAACAATGACATCTTCAACAAATGGTGATGGACAAGCTGGATATCTGCTTGTAGAAGAATCCAAGCAGACTCATATTTATCACCTGCACAAAACTCTACTCCAAATGGATCAAAGCACTCAGCATGAAACCAAACCTACTGAAACCCAGAGAAGAGAAAGTGGGTAATAGCCTTGAACTCATTGTTTGTGTCTGCAAGTTGAATTGAGAGATGAAGATTCACTTAGACTCTTGAAGCATAAGGCATACTTACTTCCTGAGTTAGAAAAATGAGAGGAAAAGTTGGGGTTTTAGAGTACATTAATATCTAAAATAGTCATTGCAGATTAACTGCTTGATTAGAGTGAGATTATAATAGTAACATCAAATGCTAGGGTTTTGATAAATAACCTCCCTAATGCCCATGTTAAAGGTTTGATCAGCAGTCCATGACACTAGAAGTAGATAGAGGAACCTTTGGGAGCTGGGCCTAGTTGGGGAAAGTTGCATCACTGGGGAAGTACTCCTTAAGGAGAAGTGGGACTTTGCATCTTCAACACTCTTTGCTTCCTAGTTGTTATGAATTGTTCTAATGTATCTTCCCCACCATAGGTGAAAATCAAAGAAGTAATTGACTATGAAAGCAGACTGTTATGTAACTATACAGGCAGGCTTGAACCTTGAACCCTGTTGTATAGCACTTTCATCAGAGATTGAAATGTTCTGTCTCCAAAGGAAGCTTCTTAAGATATAAGAAAACAATTCAAAAAACCTTCAGGAAGTTCCTAAAGTTGATCATATTCTCTAAGTTTCTTTTCCTCGTGGTAGACAATAAGAGAGCTGAGAATCTCTCTCAAACAAGCCAAGTGGCAAAGGAGATTCTGGGGCCAGACCAGCTCCCTAGAAGAAGCAGAAATCAGCTTGGCCTGCCTAGAAGAGATTTAGACCAACTACGTCACTTGGAAAGGATGCTCTCCAGCCCATTGAGCTACCTACAATGTGCTCCAGGATTGCCAGTATTTGTGAACTATCCACCCATATTGGGGTGGTCTTTGGTGATGCTTTTATCTTTAAGTCAGTTCTGCTCCTATAAGTAACCCCCACTAGCTTTGCTCCTGGGAAGGAGATAATGAGGTGAAATTTAGCAGGTCAAATGTTTGTTGTGGAATGCTTCTAAAATCAGTTTCACTATCAGAGGAAAGAGACTGAATAATGAATTGATACTGGGTAGAGAGAGAGAAATAATGTTGCAAGGCAGCACCAATGACAGAATCAGTAAACCATTCAGGATGCTCTAGAGCTAAGTAAGATCTGGAGCTGAAATCTCCAACATGCTCTTGAATTATTCAGTCATTAGCAACAGACCTAAAATAGAAGCCCAGTCTTGTACCTAGAATCTGCCTAAATTTAGCTGAGAATGTCATTTTCAAGGGGAACTGACAACTAAAAGCCATTTTCTAGCATTACTGATAACAGTAGAGGAAGGAGCAGTTCTTAGTTCTCGAAGCAGGAATCTGGGATTCTAATGAGCCTCTTTTTCCAGGGTAATTTAGAAGAGGCATCTTAATGAGACACACTACTGTCTTGGGTTTTGAAGATGGCCTTGGGTATACAGTTGATAATCATCATTTCTTTCTCTACAAATTATACAATCTGCTTAATCTTTGGGAAAGTTTCCTCAATCATCGTATGGGCTTACATCATCTCTGTGATAGACTGAGTCACATGATCTGCAGTAGTGAGTGTTACAAAGGATCCCATGCTGTTGACCAAATATTTAGTAAATGCACATGAATGGTGTTCATGGATGGCCTACATACAGATGTAGTTTTCCTTTCAGATTCATCATGGTCCTTTCTTCTTGACAGGTTCCCTAAACAGCCAATGTTAGGTTACCAGTGACTGGACTCCAAAGATGCTGAATTTAGGTTGTTTTTTGTTTGTTTGTTTGTTTTAGTTTGTTTGTTTTGGGTTTTTTTTGTTGTTGTTGTTGTTTTTGGTTGTTTTTTTGTTTTGTTTTGTTTTGTCTTTTTGAGCCGTAGCATTTGATAGAAAGGGTAATTCCACCCGGGTAAATGGAGCCCAAACTTTAGAAGCATATTACATCCCAGCCACCATGATTGTTTCTTTTGTGAATATATTGTACAGCCCTGGGATACCATGGTGGCAGAAACTGCTAGAGTTGGCTGGATGTAACATTGTGTCTGCTTGTTTGTTTCCTCTTTCTTCCTGGGTGTTCTCTAATACTCACACGTGGTACAGAGATATTTCACTCACAGGGCCAATCTCTGTGGGTTTGTTTGAATGCTTCTCCAGAATGACTTTTCTCAAATCTCCAATTCTTTCTTTTCCAAAGCACTGACTAGTTGAGCAAGCCATTTGCTGTTGACCCTTAGGTTATATATTTCTCAGTTTTCGCTAATTCCCTTTTTACACCAAGTTAATAAGCAATCACTTTAAGCTATGCTCATTAGAATGATTTTCTTTCACATCCCAAGTCAGCCCACTCCAGAAAAACCTTGAAATTTTTCTTTGTCTGAACCATCAATTTAGCAGTGAGTGTGAGCAGAGAGAAGAAGTGTATGGAAGTAATAGATAATATGGGCTTTGAGCTTCATCGTTGTTCTAGCTTAGTGATAAACACTATCACTAAAAGCAATTTACAGGAAGAAAGATTTTTTTTTAGTCTAGGACCATCTTCATAGGGAATGGTACTACCTGAAGTGGTCTGGGTTATCCTAAATAAATTAATGTTGGGACAATCTCCAACAGTCATCTCACAGACCAAACTGACCAGGATAATCACTCCGTGGAGACTCCCTTTCCAGGCAACGCCAGGCTGGGTCAAGTTGACCATTCAAGCTAGCTAGAATAACCCTCAAGGACACGCTTGGGCTTTCCGAGAAGCTCATACTTGATCTTCAAGATGTACCAGTTCTGATGCAAGAGGATTGTTGGCAGACATAACAGACTTCATTTCATGGCCAATTTGGAAGAATCTAGATGACCATGTGTAGTTTTTAATCACATAATCACTTACAATGCTCCAGTGCTTGTCTAGAATGCTAACATATATTAATATATCAGGCTAGGAGTTGCTCTTCAAAAGGCATCGGTTAGCCCAGTGGAAGTAATAGGGCCCTGAAATAGAAGCTTAAGGCTGCACGTGATGTTGAACCATCTGAGATGTCTCCCAAACTCCTCACTGGGCTTTTTTTTTAAACAACTGATACATTTGCTAACTTAAGGGTAAAAATCACCAACTACATCTAAAGAACATAGGATTTTCTAAAGAACCCTATGTGTCCTACTCATACAGTAGATTATTGTGGGAATACAATGGTAAAAAAAGATAGTCATAATCATTTTCAAGTTTAACACATAGTGTCTCCTTAATACAAATAGATTTGTCTAGAATTGTCCTGGCTTATAACAGGAGATAAAGGAAACAATAGTCTTTCACTTCTAAGTATGAAGTACCTCTTGACCCTGGAAAGTATCACTATTTGTGAGTTTTATTGGAATATATGGATGGTACCAAGGCCTCCAAGCATTGGTCACCTCTGGCATGCATTCTAATTAAGATAGCGACATCAAGGCAATTGAACAGTATAAATTCTGCTCTGTGGGACATCTACAGGTGCAGATCTTCTTCAGCTGTATCATGGAACAGTACAAGAAAGTTACACAGACCAATGACAAAACTCTAAATGTTTATGACTATTCTGGTGATTCTAATTAGTTGCAGGTTGTTTATGACCCTCCTGTAGCTAAGAAGGGGAAAGAAGGGCACAGATGAAGCCAATGGCCACATAGTCATCTGCTACCTTGCTATACTGAGGATCATCACATCTAGCCCTGCAGGTGCAAATGGAACTACTACCTGGCTGCAGATGCCTTGGCCTTAGAGTTATCCAGAGCAAGTGAGTGGCTGCATCTTTCTCTCTCTGTGATGAGTGCAGGTTAACTTAAAATTAGAGTTGGCCACTTGTGTTCCAGTAAAAAAAAGGAGGAGACTTTCGGATCAGCTTCAAGCAGTGTTGCCAGAAGGGAGAGAAGCTTTCCCTTTTGAAGGGTAAATGGGCTCCATGTGCCTCAGAAAGTTCACTACCATCCAATAAGGGGAGAAGGTGGGGATTTTAGAACTGTCCTGTTCCAAGGCCCCATTCAGGCTGTCTTTGCATGGTTGTTGCATTGATTTCATTGCTGTATCTTTAAAACGGTTTTTGGTATTTAGTAGGGTCTAGTTGCTACTTTTATTTATCTTCATCAGTCCTGCTTTTGTGATCATTAAACTCATCTGCACAGGTTTTAAATGACTCATTTTTTTGAGTCAAAATCTCTGTACATGGTCCCAAAACTCAAAATGTAGACCAGCCTGACCTCGAAATCACAGATGTTTTCCTATTGTCCTGCCTGAGCTGCCCAAATGCTGAGATTAAAGGTGTACATCACTACACCCTACCATCAGTTTTAATTTAAGACTGAAAACAGAATCTTGGGGATTTTTATAGTGGTTGCATAGGACCTAGACAAACTTAGGAGAAAATTGGCCCCTTTTTTTCAGTATTGTGCCTTCAAACACTGTACCATACAATAAACACACATCATACCTGTACTTACTTAGTGTACATTCTTCCATACATTGTATCAAACATATTTGACATTTATTGATGATGATGTAACATTTATCATTTTTCCATTTTAATTTTGTTGTTTTGTTTCTGGAATGCAAATGATTTCTGGATATTGAACATGTATTCAAAACACTTGAGAAATTCACCATTTGACTATAATAGTAAATAAGTTCTTGATGTTTCCTGGACATATGACCATTATATTTATGAATAATAGTTTTATTTCCATTCTTTCTGATTGCTGTGCCATGTTTCTTGCCTATTTTACTAACTATAGCTTCAATACTTTCAAGCTAACTATTGAGTAGTACATTGAAAGTGAATTTTAAATTTCAATTAATAAATTAATTGTTACTTAATAGTTTTAAAAGAAAGTTTTTAATTTTTCATAACTATAAACTTTTCTGTGGCTTTATGACATGTGTCTATAAATCTTACAGGTTAATTTTATATAGATCTATTTGGTTGTAGGTGGGTATGTTTTTCTTTATTCCTAGTATTTTGGGATTTTTATCATGGATAAATATTGTATTTGTTCAAATCATTTTTCTAAGTCTTGTCAAGCTAACCATGTCCTTTTCCTCATCCCCCTTTTCCTTTCAGGTAGTAGAATGCAGTGATAAATTATTTTTGTAGATGTTAAACCAACTTTGCATATGGAAAGACCTCATCTGGTACTGGAATTTATATAATTGTAAAAACATACTGAATTGAATTTATGCCCAAGAGTGGTCTGTAACTTCCATTGTAATTTCCTTACTAGGATTTGGAATCAAGATGTGAACATTAACCTAATAAAAATAGGACCCATGCCTGCTGTTCTTGGTTGTGAAGCTGACTACATCTGGAATTAACTAAAATCCTAGATACTGGGTACACTGGTGAGTGAGTGTAGTGAGTGTATTTTTTTCTCTTAAATAAATCAGTTGAAAGTGGTAAGACCCACTTTGAATTGGAATCTTTCGAAGTGGAAAGATCCACTTTTAACTTAGATCTTTTTGAGGTGGGATGATCCACCTTGAATCTGAGCCACACCTTCTGCTGGCAGCCAACATAAAGGATATGGAAGAAGGAATCTTGCTCTCTCTGCCTGCTTGGTGTCACTCACACTAGCAAATGTCATTCCTCCACAGGCCGAAACACCTCCTTGCCCAGAATTCCATTGTGTACTGAAGAGCACCTTAGATATTCAATCTCAAGGACTGAACAGGTACTGGATCTTTGGACCTTCCATTGGTAGACAGCCATTGTTGGACTAGCAGGACAACAGCCATTCTACAATTTCCGTTCATGACACCTCTATTTTTGTTTCCTGACAGAACTATGTTTAACTGGCATAAGTTCTTATTTATATTAATTCTCTGAATGTTTGTAAATATGTGCTAGTAATAATATCTAGGGATAAAGTTTTATGGTGAGCAGGTATTTAAATGCTATTTAATTTTTCTTGTTAAAAGGGATAAAGGTTGGCCTTTGGTCCCTGGATAACTATTGAATATGTCTATGAAATCCTTTTAGCATGAGTTTACTCTAAAGGTACACGGTGAGAAACATGTGTTTTTGTAGAATTCCCATTTTGGAGGGGAGATTGAGTTTCCAGTAAGAAATCCCAAATTTCAATTCTGATTAATTCTAAGTAGAAATTTCTAGAGCCATGGGAGTTGAAAATGGGACACTTTGACCTAATCTAGGCATATTAGGAATGCTTTTTTATGTAAATTATTTTGTTTTCAAATTGAATTTAAGCCAGCCCTTTTATCTTTCAGATGTACTCTTAATACAGTGGCTCCTCTCCATGGCTACTCTTCCAATTTGGGCTGTAATGTAATCATATCTCTATTTCAGTACAAAATACCCTGATTACAAGAAAAACTCCATTTTCTGAGGCCCCTCTGTGTCCTATAGGTGGAACAGCTGGGTTCACTATCTTGGCTGCCATTGCTTCTCCTTACCACATGGTGTCTCTGTTGACAACTGGACAGTCACCACAGTGGAAGTGAGGAAGCCTTGCACCTCCCAAGAGGGATGGCATTTTGAAATCCCATTGCAAGGATTACACAATCTAGCTACTTGTCATTATGTTCCTCAGCTGTTGGCAGCCATGGCCCAGACTCTGTGAGTACTCTTTCAAAATTTTCTAGAAGTGCCTTACCAGACTAGAAGCACTGTTTATAGACCTATGTAGAGATTTATATAGATTCTTTTGGATTTTACGAGAGTCTGAGAGTTCTGGTTACCTTTTCTTTTCAGTATATTGCTTATCCTGATAAGAGATGATTGACTAAGTATCTGGTTTCTAATATCAGCCAAACACATAAGATATCTGTGCAGTTTGTTTGCTGCTAAGGAGAATAAATACTGTCTTCAGAAAGACCTGGGCAACTACTTTCCAATTTCCAGAGAGATTTATCCTCCCAAGGATTACATTCTTTATAGCATTTCCATCTCAGAGCAAAGAAAGGCAGAATCAAAAACAAATAAAATGTTCTTTTTATTAAACTCATTTTTATTCTAGGTACCTTTGCCAACAGGGGAAGTATTAATTGATTCTAATATTGGAAAGATGCTTCATGCATCCAATCTTAGCACCCAGACTGTTCCTCAGGGCTTCTCTCTGTCCAGGATTCTTTAAACTTCCTCCAAGCCTCGATTATCTAACTTCTCATTCGTTGTTCTCATCTTCCCATGATCAATTTCAGTTTGTCTACATCTTTAAAAAGTGCAGTGACCAAAAGTAGCCACAAAATCCAAACAACTCGTTCGCAAATGCATAATATAGCGCACAGATTGCTTCCAAATGCTCCACACATTGTTCTGTTTAATAAATTCCAGAATCACAGTCTTGGAGTTTAGTATAAGCCTCCAGGTCTTTCTGTTCTGTGTTCATAGTCACAACTTTCAATATTTTTATTCCTTTACTTCATTTTATTTTGATTCAGAGATGAGTAATTTTTGTTGATTTCATTTTGATTTTTATTTGAACATTCCAGAATAATGCCAAGAGTTCCAGAGGCAAATGTACTCGACACTCAGCCTGCTAAGTATGTGCTAGACTAATTATTCAGCAATTTCAGTACTGAGTTCTGTAACGACTGCTCTTTATTTTCCCCGCTATATCATAACTCTCATGGAGAGAAGCACTGTGAAAACAATACTTACAATGTTCTTCTGATTCTGGGAAAGAGTAATTACCATTTCTCCCACTTCAGTAAAACTGCAATAATTTTGCACAAGACAAAGAACAATTCTGCTTCCTCCTGCCATGTACTATAAGAACAACCCTACTGAAACCATAGTTCCTTTAATGTGCAACAAGTAAAAACAAGCTGTCTTCTTAGCTTATGTGTCTAAAAGCAAACAGATTGATCTAACATTACTTTCCACACTTGATTGTTTCCTAAGTTTCCTAATGCCAATTTGACATGATATTCAAATAATACAATTAATACACATTGCCAATTGTTTCTTCGAGGGTGTGTTCGATTTTTTTTAATCCTTCAATGAGCTCCAGATTAGTCCTTCAACAATGGGCTTTGGGGACCTGCACTGAAATTCTCCAACTTACTTAGCTAAGCCTTCCTGGCCAGTAACTCCTTAGGTTCAGCCACAGGAAGACTCTAGAAGGAGTCTAGAAAGTAGGAGGAACTTCTGCCCTCCTGTTTACTCTCCTCTGCCTTCAATGCCCAGCACTGTAGCTGTATTCATCACTTGGTCTTTCCTACTTCCTGCTTCTGCTCAATGACACCAGTGGCAGCTGGGCAGCGTCCCGCCTTGTGGTCTGTGCCTGTTTGAGTCTCTGTTACCCTAATCTCTTCCACTTATTTGCAACTAATTGTAGCTAATTCCTGCTATTTCTTTATGTGGTTTGTCCTAGTATTCCTCCAGGACCTGGGTAGCAAATCCCTTATATTAATTTTCCGTACCTAAGAGTACTTGTTTACTCATGCCAGGTGGAAAACTGGGTATTTTGTTTCTCTCTTCTGAATTTTGTGCAATTAAATTCAAGCTTCTTTTACTGGAAAGACAGAGGAAGCTGTAAGTAATCAAGCTTCTCAGCAATCAAGTTCTCTGAAAACTGGTCAGTGCTGAGGAGTTTTAGTGCAGAGCAGAGCACTTCTCAAACACTCAGGAGGCTCTGGACTTAATCCCCAGCACCAGAAAAATAAATAAAGCTTTTAACATAGTCAGTCATGAGAAAGCACACCACTTAGCAGAACGGGATTCTAGAGTAATCAGTGTGTGCAAGCTTAGAGCTGACAGAGGAAAGAAAGAGGAGAGAGAACAGGAGGTCATTGCTCATTATACAGCAGAGAAAGCCTTCCTTTGACAAGTGAATAAATAAATGAAGTCAATGTGCAAAGGAGAACCTGATCAAATTATCCCTGAAAATCTATTACTTGCTTTATTAAGAGGATACATGAAATTTGGAGGAAATACTATATTTAAAATATTTAACCAGCAAATGGAGAAATGGGGAAATGTTGATCATTGGGTACTAAGTTGGTCAATAAGGTTAGGGAATTTCAGTGTGTTAATGCAAGAAAGGATGACCAGTATATAAAAAGTAATATATTACATACTTTTGAAATTTTTTAATTATTTATTTTTATGCAATGTATTTGATCATATTCTTGTCCCTGCCCCACTCCTCCATGATACCTCCTCCCTATCCACCCAAATTCACATTCTTCCTCCCTCTCATTATCTCAAAATTGTTTTTATAATGGTTTTGGTTTGGGACATTGCATACTTTAAGTAACAAATAATTTTGAGAGATTTTTTTAATTTAATTAACACTTTTTTCATTAATTTTGCATATGACCATGCAAATATGGGACACCCAAATCATGTGGGACTCCCGTGGGACTCTCAAATATCTTAAGTTTCTGTTTCTCTATGTCATTGATACAAATTTTAAAAGGAAAAAGTACTTATAAATATATCTATATATAAAATTGGCCATTTATTTTAATATTCCCATGCAAAATATAATTTAAATATATATCATATATAGTTAATAACCCAATTCCAATTATTTATCTATTTTAATTTTGCATATTTACAGGTAAAATAAATTAATATCACATGCTTCCTTACCAGATCAGTTCTTAACAGATTTGTTAGGGATTATGGACACTAAAATGACATTTTCTTCACTGTATATAGTTTTACAATCCAAGAAACATAATGTCACCCAGTCATGATTTAGTTTCCTAGAAATATAAGATAATCAAAATGCTGATATAAGCCCAGAAGCATTGAGTTAATACGATATGACTTAATGTGCTTTCTACAGCACTTCTAATTCATAAGGTCTTGGGAAGAATTTAATAAATATAGAGAACTTAAGTACAAAGTAAATACAAATCATTTCCTATTCATTTGTAAACAATGCAAGTATTCTTCTGGAAATATTCAACAAAATACTTTTATAAAAATAGTTATAGCATGAACATATGAAATCATAAAGACAGAAAATGTTTTGTTTTAAAACGCAGCCTTATTTAGTCAAGATTTTTTTCTTACAATCTTGAGCTAATTTTTTTGTTGTTGGTTTTTATCTAGGTTAACCTTCCTAATGCTGTAACCCTTTAATACAGTTCCTCATGTTGAACAGCCTTAAAATTATTTTTGTTGCTTTTTCATAACTGTAATTTTGCTTCTCTTATGAACCACCGTGTAAATATTTTTGGAGCTAGATGTTTGTCAAATGAGTCTCAACTCACTGTTTGAGAACCACTGATCTTGGTGGATTCTCGGGATTTCTGGGAACTGCGAAGTTTGTTTGGGGCACAAGTTTGCTTTAGAACTCACATCACTATCGGTTTTATGCACTCATTTTCTGTGACTAAAACATCCTAGCAAATTAATCCTGTGTTTATTTTTATGTGATAAATCAAATACTTAGCATCCCATGCACTTCTAAAAACAAGAATTATAATCTGACTCTAACTCTGACTATAAACTATGAACCTAAAGGAATTATCAAGAAAATCTCAGTAAATATTATGTACTTAAATTATTTTCTCATCAGGATCAAAAATAGAAAAATAATTAATAATTATTTGGATTATTTTTATTATTCTATGGGAACTTTTTGTTGTGTTGTACATTTCATTTGATACAATTTTCAATTCAATATATTATTTGATTAATAACACCTATTATACTTAAAATACCCTAATCTTCAGACATTTTGTGGGTGGTTCTCAGGCAGAGAGGAAAGCTCTGCTGTTGGGGTTGAAGCAGTGTTTAGAAATGGAAAGTATACTGGCCTGGGGATAATGGGGTCTAGATTTGACTCCCAGAACACTAATCCCCCCCAAAAAATAAAACATAGTACTTCAATGCAACTAATAGTCTCTTAATACTTCACGCTAGGGAAATCTTCATACATGATAAAATGAGTTTATTTCCTTTCCTTTTGTCTCTAATACCTGCTTTTTGCCTGGGCATGTTGGAGCTCCGGGCAGCTCAGAATGTCCTCTAGCATGCTGACAAAGCCCGTCATCCACAGGAGTGCCCTAGGTTCATCCTTTTCCTATCCCTCTCATTCCTAATTCCATTTCTTAAAGACCCTACATTCTGCCACAGCTGGAGGGAAGCAAATGATAAAAGAATGACAATAAAATGTCATATTTGAAAGAAAAAATATTTATTTTAAAAAAAGAGAAAATTTCACGAGGTGTTGAGAAGAAGGTATATTCTTTTGTGTTTTGGTGGAATGTTCTATAGATGTCTGTTAAGCCCATTTTAGCTATAATATCTGTTAGTTCCCTTATTTTTCTGTTGCTTCTCTATCTGACAGACCTGTCCATTGGTGAGAGTTTGGTATTGAAGTCTCCCACTTTTAGTGTTTGGGGTTTGATGTGTGATTTAAGCTTTAGAAATGTTTCTTTTACAAATGTTGGTGCCCTTGTATTTGGAGAATAGAAGTTCAGAATTGAGACTTCATCTTGACGGATTTTTCCTATGATGAATATGAAATATTCTTCTTCATCTCTTTTGATTACCTGTAGCTTGAAGTCTATTTTATTAGATATTAGAAAAGCTATACCAGCTTCTTTCTTATGTCCATTTGATTGGAAAGTCTTTTTTCACCCTTTACTATGAAAAGAATATCTATCTTTGTTGTTGAGATGGGTTTCTTGTATGCAGAAGAAGGATGCTGAGAAGTTGGCAAAAAGATCCATATCTATTGTCAGGCACAAAACCTCAAGTCCAAGTGGATCAAGCACCTCAACATAAATCCAGTTACATTGAACTTTATAGAAGAAAAAGTGGGAGACCACGTCCTAAATATAACACTGGTAGGACAGACACTGAGAGCAACAATCAATAAATGGGGTCTCCTGAAACTGATAAGCTCCTGTAAGGCAAAGGACACAGTAAATGAGACAAAATGGCAGCCTACAGAACGGGAAAAGATCTTCACCAACTCTACATCTGACAAAGAGCTGATCTCCAAAATACATAAAAAAAACTCAAGAAACTAGACATCGAAATACAAAATAATTCGATTTTAAAATGGGGTACAGAGTCAAAGCTAGAATTCTCATCAGAATAAAGTCAAATGGCCAAAAGATGTTTAAGGAATTGCTCAACATCCTTAATCATCAGGGAAATGCAAATCAAAATGACTCTGAGATACCGGTAATCTTACACCTGTCAGTATGGTTAAGATCAAAAATATGGAGGACAGTTTATGTTGGAGAGGATGTGGAGTCAGGGGAACACTCCTCCACTGTTGGTGGGAGTACAAACTTGTACAACCACTTTGGAAATCAGTATGGTGGTTTCTCAGAAAATAGAGAATCCATCTGTCTCAAGAACTAGTGATAACACTTTTGGGCATATACCCAAGGGATTCTCACTTACACCACAAGGACACTTGCTCAACAATGTTCATAACAGCATTATTCATAATGCCCAGAACTTGGAAACAACCTGGATGTCCCTTACCTGAAGAATTGATAAAGAAAATGTTTACACAAAGGAGTAATATTCAGCTGTAAAAAGCAATGACATCGTGAAATTTTCAGGCAAATGGATGGAACTAGAAAAATCATCCTGAGTGAGGTAAC